>WELA01013488.1:213076-236617 GCA_009602735.1 Mesotaenium endlicherianum | reverse complement strand
GGGGGGGGGGAGAGGCAGCGCAAGCACCTAGCGAGGAGAGAAAGGACGCCGCCACGTGGCGGACGTGCAGGCCCGTGCTGATCTGCACGCCCTCGCGGAAGTTGCGCTCGGCGTCGTCGTCCAGGCCTGCCAGCTCCGACAGTCGCCCGACCTGCCACATCATCACGCGCAGCTCCCCGCTCCCGTGCGTCAGGAGGGCATCTTTGCATTGCGCGCACAGCCAGGTGGGACAGCTATTTTCTTCCTCAAGGCAAGCCTTGTGTCGGAACCCTGCACACGATACCCTTAATTCAGGTTCACAAACCTTAATCCCTCCACCCCCAGTTTTGACCTTATATTCTGCACCCCCTACTTGACCTTATACCCAACACTTGCTTTTCGATCTCACACCCTCAAACCTGCGCTTTAGAACGTACACCAAATTCTTCAAGCTCCTTTGGCCTTGTAATTGAATTCCTAGGCCTTGAAACACATAACTGATATCCCAAGCCTTTGACCTTGTACAATGAGCCCGGATTGTCAGGAACCTAGATGCTGTGGCAGTGCGCCACATGGCGGCCGGGCAGTGCACGCATGCCAGTGGATGGCCCGCAAGCACCTGCTTCCACAGCTTCGGGGAGAAGCAGCTCCCGGCGTGCAGGTGGTGTGCATGCAACGCATACGTACATGCAGACGCAGAAGCAGGCAGAGCTTTTGTGATCCTAGAAGGAGCCCGAGCGCGTTCAGGCTGGGAGCTGACGGTGTGTTTGCCTTCCAGCTCATACCTATCTACTCACACCCCCGGACTTACTGGTCCAGCGACTTTCAGCATCGGATGGGGTTGTGCTACGCAATTGACATAAGAATACATACGTTGGCAGATGCATCCAGCCTACCACTGTCATAAAACTGCGCCCTACGATGAGAATACGTTCATGTACCACATGCCATGGATACCCATACACACACACACACACACACACACACACACGATATATAGGTACACACATGCATGTAGACATGCGCATCTGATGCATTCAGACACACACACATACGCACGCACATACAGATACAAAATGTGGGTAATCATACGCGTGCATTGGGTGTATTTGCCATGCTCCTCCTTACAAGACTGCCAGAATCTTGAGTCAAAACTCCTATAACTCCTTCCTGGCAGTTGACATTTCCAACACACGCGCACCCCCACATACACCCACGCATGTACTCACAGACTTCCTTGTAAAGCGACTCCTGGAGGAGCAAACAAGCATGCCAAACGCAAGGACAATTCCGCCCAACTCTCCCAGGGAGGTAGCATCCCCACCTGGTGAAGGCTCTCCAGGTACTCTCCCACAATGCGCCACTGGCTGGGCGGCAGCAGGGCCCACTCGCGGGGGCTCCCAGCACCGGTGCCGCTCCCTTGCCTCCCGGACGATGACCAGGCGGCCGCGGCTGCGCCTCCCGTCGCCACGTAACCACGCGGCTGCTCCTGCTCGAGGTGGCGGCTACTGCCAGCCACGGAGGCTGCTGACGTGGCGCCTTCGGCACCCATACCAGCACCAGTATCAGCACCAGCACCAGCAGCTGCAGCGGTGCCAGCAACAGAGGCACCAGAGGCTGCGGCTCCAATTTCCCCTCCACCTCCTGCTTGGCTTGACGTTTCGAGTTCTTTGGCCGGGGGGGAGGGAAAGGAGTGCGTGAAGATGCTGAAGCGCAGCCGCAGGCCCTCCGCTGCGTGGTGCAATGCCTGCAGGCACTCTCACTCCCACCCACACTTGTTGGTCTCCAGCCACCTGCTCCAGCTGCAAGGCCCTCGCCAGCTGGTGCGCCTGTCCCTTCCGCACGTCGGGCTGCAGGGCACACGCTCCTCGCCAATGCAGCAGCGGCAGTAGGAGCAGCAGCAGTAGCACCAGCAGCAATTGCAATGAGGGCAGAGTCAGGGCGTAGGACACAGAAGGAGATGCAGAGGGGAAGGGGCCAGGCAGCACCTCCTCTGAGCGGTTGTGGTGCGCGTAGTCCCCCGCCAGCAGGTGGTGCAGCCCCGCCTCATACAGCAGGGCCCTCAGGGAGTGCTTTCCCTGCAGAGGCGCATGTGCACAGGCACGGGATATAGGGTTGAGGCACGGCCCTCCACAGAGCGTTGCCTCCTGGGGCCCAAGAGGCAACAGAGGAAGAGCCTGCTAGCAAGCAAAGCACTAAGCCTGCCTGCTCTCTGCAGGATCGGGCTTAGAGCTGCGATTGAAAACTAGGGGTTAGGGTTTGGACGTCAATTCAGTCGCCTGCTCTGTTGTGCTCACGGCCTCCTCTTGCGTGCGCAAAAGCTGCGAGGGGCCCTCGCTCGAGCTGCACGATCCCACCGCGCCCAAATAAAAAACCAAACGAAGCTTGTCGGCAGCCTCCCTCCCACCCACTTGGAGCAATGCAGGGAGGGTCTGGCAAGGCAAGGCTGGCAAGGCACACAGAGAGGATTTGAGAAGTTGATCGCTTACGCCTCACACCTACCTGCTTCTGGCTTTCCTTGAGCAGCTGTAGCGCCAGCATGCGGCCCCTCCTGGGGACGCCGTTCTCGTCTCCGGCCCTGCCCTCCTCCTCCCCGTGCTCCTCCTGCTCCTCCTCGTGCTCTTCCTCCTCCTGCTGCATCTGCAGCCTGATGGCCAGGAGGGACTCAGGGCCCTGCAGAGACTCCGGGCACTGCCAGGTGTGCACGCCCACGTGCGCGCGTCGCTGCGGGCCTGCCACCTCGTTGTCGTCGTGCCGCAGGGGGTCAAGGACAGCCGCGGATTGGCAAAGGATGTGGTCCGATGTCACGTCGCCAAAGAGAGCCCCCTGCAGGCCCGCTAGCCCGGGGCATGCGAGCTGCGCCAGCCGGAGCGCCATGTGGCGTGCCTCGCGGTGGAGCTCTCCACAGCCCTGCAGCCGCCGCAACCGCCCGGCCACGTCAGCGCCCAGCAGAAGATTGCGAAGCAGCAGCAGCAGCAGCAGCAGCAGCAGGTGAAGTTCCCTCGGTCAGTCCCAGACCCCAAGCCCTCTTCCCTGGGCACCTCCCTTGCCCTAAATATGGCCTCTGCCAGCGGGCCAGCATCAGCCTGTGTAGAGCTACGGGTGTCCCACAGCGCGCATGTGTGGGCCGCATACGGGAGCCGCAGACCATAGACCGCAGACTGCAAAGGCCAGACCCTAAACTCGCAGCCGATGACGCAGGTGGATGTAAGAGACGCCTGAAACTGGGAAAGCGTGGGCCAGTCCTACACAAATCGCATCTATTGCTGCTTGCCAAGTGTCCTGCAGCAAAACGTGGCTGTGCACAGCAAGAATAAAGATGGCCTGTCGGGGAACAAGACGGGAAGTGCATGTCGAGGCGCCAGCACGCTCTCACAGTCTCTACTGGGGAGGACAACTGGGCATACACACACATGACAGGTGTCAGAGGTCTAGTTCTCCTCACCTCCAGGGCCAGGAGGTCTGCCGTGGCTCTCAAAATAGAAACAGAAGCCGGCAACGACTGGAAGCTGCCAATTGTAACCTCCTCCCTACCTAGCTCCTCCTCCTCTTCCTCCTGCTCCTGCTCCTCCTGCTCCTCTGGCCCCTCCTTGCCCACGGCAAGACTCGGTTGTCGGCGGCCCTCAGAAGGAAGAAGGGACCGCCAGCTGTGCAGAGCAGCCCTGACGTCCTGCACTCCGCTCTGCCAGCACGGAATTTTGTGACAGGAAGAGACGATCCCTCAGGAATGGAACATCCTCTCTTGCCTGCTAGCATGACTTTCCGGCAGACACAGAGGTGTTGCCCTAGGACCAGCGCACCCCCCTTTCCTGTCAGTGTGTGTCTTTGGAAAACAGGGGCATTACCCTTCACTGGATACGTTTCTTTCCTTGTGGAAAGCTGGCCCAGTGCAGGCACAGTGGGCTTGAGCACCTTTCTGTGCGATGCGTCCAGTTGCGAACGCCACGGACAAGCGCCCGTATGACAGAGACGGGAATGAAAAGGGGAAGATAGCAACACAGCAGTCCTTCTAAGTGCAGGCTGCGCAGCAGCCTAACAAGCTGTGCAGGTCGGGCATTCAGTCAAGCGATTGGCCCGCTCGTTTTCCTGCCTAGCACTGAGCGAGACAGCACAAGAAGGGGGCGAGGCACATGGAGAGGTGTCCTGATGGAGTCAGGAGCATGATAAGGTTGCTGGGTGCATGAGACGGGTCATGCTGCAGCTGCTGCTGCTTCCACAGCCGAGGGATGCATGCACATGCGCACTTGCTTGCCACCAACTGTGCATCCGGTGGGCACCTGGATGGAGAGAGAGAGAGAGAGAGAGAGAGAGAGAGAGAGAGAGAGANGAGAGAGAGAGAGAGAGAGAGAGAGAGAGAGAGAGAGAGAGAGAGAGAGAGAGAGAGACCTCGGTCAGGGGGCCGAGCTCACGGGCAAGCAGCGCTCGCAAGCAGAAGGCTTTTGCCAGCTCGTCCCCAGCACAGCTGCGCTCTTTGTTGGGATGCAACCCCTGAGTTGCTTTTCCGCTTCCCTCCTGTTGCTGGTGCATGAGCAAGATAAGAAGCACCAACGAGAGTAAGACCTTTGAGACTTTTTGTTACGAACACACGACTTCAACTACAAGAGGAAGGAAAAGAGGGAGGTGGGAGTGAGTGTGTGTGAACGTTAGAGAGGTAGATGGGTTGATAGAAAGATAGATAGACAGAGACAGACACACACACACACACACACACACACACACACAGAGAGAGAGAGAGAGAGAGAGAGAGAGAGAGGGAGTGACCTCCCAGCCCCGACTTGAATCCGTCAACCTCGATGCAACGATCTCGCTACTATCATCACGCGGAGACAAGCGCAGCAAAGGGAGCCAATCAAAAACTTGTAGCTCCAACATGAGAAGGAGAGAACAGGAGAGAGAGAAAGGGAGCATTTGCACAAGCACAAGTGGCCAGGCACAGCACCAAGCCAAACAAGAGCAGGCATTTCAGGTGCATGCACATTTTGAAGGGCCTGATCGCACCTGGAGGAGCTCCATGGCCTGGCTGACGGTGCGGATGCACGCCTCTGCCCCCACGCCCTCCAGTCGCGCCAGCTGGGCCTGCCGGAGGAGCGCCCCCGGCCGCCTGTGCGCGAGCGACGGCCCCACGTAGACCTTGCTCAAAAGTGTCGCGAGGATGGAGCACCGGGCCTTCCTGGAGACAGTCGGCTGCAATGCCTCCATCTCCTCGTACGCCGCGAGCTCCTGTATGTTCTCGTGATGAAACACAACACGTCAGCATCCAGCGTATGTATGCTGCTGCTGCTGCTCCGCTCCTCTCGCCGCAGTCTGCAGGGAGAGAGAGAGAGAGAAACAAGCTGGGACGCGCGAGTGATCTCACTGTTTAGGCGCTTCTGGCAAGGCTCAGCATGCAGCAGCAGTAAGAGCGTGGGAACTTTCTATTTTTTTGTGAGGCACGGGCCCCAAGAGGCACGGAGGAGTCTTCTACGAGGTATAAAAGGACTGCCCCTCAGAAGACACCGGCATGCACAATGACACGCGCACCACAAGTACCTCTTCAAGAAGCTGCCCCAAGGCGGCCTGCGGAAGGGGCTGCTGCTGCTGCTGCTGCTGCTGCTGCTGCTGCTGTACCTCCTGGCTGAGCACAGGGAAGCAGAGCTTGATCTGGCCCGCGCCCACAAGGCTCTCCTGCACCTGCTCAGGGGAGAGACACCATGGTGGCAGCAGACTCAGTGGAATGACTGAGCCCAACAGCCACCGCAGTTCCAATACCTCCCGTCAAAGACAAAGTTCTGTAGCTAGAATTGAGGAAATGTGGGGAAGGGAGAGAGGGAGGGAGGAATAGAGCAGGGTAGACTGGGGGGAGGCGGGGGGTGGGGGCGCATGTCAAGTTGCAGATCTACAAGGTGACAGGGGCTTGCTGCCCCCTTGCCTCCCCAGCCCCCTCCTGGCAAGCGGGAGCAGCTACAAGGGGGGGCAGAGCCCGGGGCGCACAGTGGCTGAGGCTCCTGGCTCACCTTGACCCACTGGCGCACGAGTGAGCGCGGCCCCTGAGCCCCGCCTGCCCCAGCAAATGCGCCCCACTGCTGGAACGACCGCGCCAGCTCAGCCTCTGCGGCTGCGTGCTGACCCGCACGCCTGTGGCACTCGGCTAGCGCCGCCACCTTGGCGCAAGCGTCGCCTAGCAGCGCCTGCGCCTGGGCGTGCGCCGCCTGGCGCTCTCGACCATCGCAGGCGAGCGCATCGAGGCTTCCTGGCGAGGTCGCCTGTCGCGCCGCCGCCTTGCTGGCGAGCTGCAGAGGCAGCACAGCCTGCAGCCATCCGGGTTCGCTCTGGCAAAGTTAATTGCTGCAGACAACCAACCACCTCCAGAGGATGCATGCAAAAATGATGGACTGTTTGTGCTATGTGGCATGGGCTCGCTGAGTGGGCTCCTCTCTCCCTCTCTCTCTTCATACATACGTACACCTCATTCACTCTATTTCTCCCAACGTGCATCACTTTGAGGGGCATGCAGAGAGGGGCAGCTAAAGGCACACAAAGGTAAAGCTGGCCCTGAATCTTGGGGCTCATCATTGGAAACCAGCCAGCATATCTGAGAGCGTTCGGGGGTGTTGGGGGGGAGAAAGTGACCGTGCTGTAGAGCTTCAGATTGAACAGCTGGACCCCCGTGTTGTACGCCGACGAGATGAGCCACTTGAGGTCGTCGGGCGTCAGGCTGGCCGATCCCAGCACTTGCTCCGCGAGATCTATGACGTCCTGCCGGGCATGCGCGCCACGAGAGAAAGAGAGGGAGGGAGAAAGCGTCAGCGGATGTCACTCGCATGGCAAGACAGTCCCTTTCCATCAGCACATCAGCACATCAGCAGCAGAGACACCTCAGCACCGCACGCTGCTTGATGGTGCTCACATCGTGTGAACTTGGGGGGTGCTCCAGCAGCGCTCGTTCGTCTGGGTGTGCTTGCAAGGGCTCCCTCAACGTCACAGAGTCAGAGGTGCGCATGCGACTATGATGCAGATTCTTGCACACACGCCAGACAAGGAGGAGCTATCGTGGCATGAGCTGGGCTCCGGGGCATAGCGTTACATGCTGACACGTCTCACATCCGGAACAGGGCAAGCAAGCACGTCTGCAGGAGGAGCAGGGGATAGATGAGAACTGAGATGGGTCTGGGGAGGGGTGGAGGTGCCTTCACGTGAGGGGGAGAATAGACCTGGCAGTTGTACCCTGATGCGAGGGAGAGGCGGACAGCAGCCATGACTGCAGCGGCGGCTGAGCCCCGCTGCCTCTCCACCGCGTCCCTGCCCTTTGCCTCCAGAGACGAGCAGCTGCCCCCCCCCACGTTGCAGGGGATGCAAGTTTGACGCAAGCCTGTCAGGCCAAGGGTACACACCCGCAGAAATGTGCAAGTACATACGCGCGTGGGGGTGTATACACACACACACACACACACACGCATAAGCAGATGCGCACACACATACGAGCACACTAATATACGCGCTCACACGAAGACATGCAAACATACTCTCACACATACACGGGCACACTCCATGCCCACAACCACACTGGCAAAAAACATCCCTCCAAGCACACACCCAGGCAGCAGCAGCAGCAGCAGGAGGAGGAGGAGGAGGAGGAGGTGGCATCCCCCTGCCTCTTGTCCTGCTCCTGTGAGAGGGTCCGTAGCAGGCACCAAGGACCAGCTGCCACTGGCAGCCCCCCAATCTTCTCGCAGAGTAGACCTCATACTTCCATCGGCACTTAAGTCTGTGCACCTAATGTGCACGTGAGTGTGCACCTGAGCGCGCACCTGAATGCGAATATGAGTGTGCACCTGAGCATGCACCTGAGTGTGTGTGTGTGTGTGCGCCTGGGTGTGTGCACGTGAGTATGTACCTGAGAGTGGCTTCCTGAACCTTCCAGCGCAGGCACAGGGCGTGCACGACATGCGTGCTTGCACTCTCTGCTGGTGCCGGCGCCGGCAAAGCCCCTGCCTTCTCGCGGGCTTGGGGGGCGCGCGGCTGGGGCGCGCTCAAGTACTCCTTCCACCGAGCGTCCGAGAGCTTGACACCTGGCTTGCGCACGGCCTCCAGGGCCTGGCACGCCGACAGCAGCGCGCTCGCAGACGCCATCTCGTCCAGCCCTTTCCCGTCGCCTCCCGGATGCACCCCCTCTCTTTCTTTACCCCCAATGCTGCCCCTCCCCTCTCCTCCCCCTCCACCGTCCGGGAGCTTCTTCTTACACAGGCTCTGGCAGTAGGCGGTGCCCCTCTTCAAGATCGCGTGAAAGGCAGGGCCGTCGTCTGGTGGTGCTGTGGGAGGTGTGGTGTTGCTGGCGTGGGAGGGTTCTGAGGCTCCGGCAGGCTGCCTCTGGCATGCGAGGTCGAGCCACAGGCCGGCCGCGTGCAAGCCTGCGAGGCACTCGCCGCTCTCGCCGTACGCCTGCATGCAAGACAGACGGACCAAGAGAGGCTCCCACTCCCAGTTCGTCATCACTCTCGCCCTCTCCTCTCCCAGCTCCTCTGGCACGTCCCGAGCAGCACGTGGCAGCTGCCCAGTAGGGAGGGAGGTCGTCAAGATGGCCACACGTGCGTGGCCGGCTCTTGACACCCAGGGTACCCAAAGCTCGCGCAAAATGAGCTTTTGCACTATCATAACAGCCCGCCTCCAGACGAGTCTACCCCCCTGTGCAAAACAAGCACCAAGCAATGGTAACAAGCTGCTCTCCACAAGCTGCCTCTCGCACGCACGCACTCACACACGCAGGCCTTATGCAAGAGAGCGCCCACACCGGGCTCGTTCCTTGAGTGGGGTCTGCGCCTGCAGTGCAGTCTACTAATGTCGCCAGGTCTAGATCTGGAGAGTGGCGCGGTCTTTCCGTAGCCTGGGAGTTGCGTGCTGCAGGATTCCAGAGGTGCAGCAGTTCCTGAAGGACTGCTTTTATAGCGAATTGGCTGGCACTGATGTCACCGTGACAAGGATGTTGCACATGGTGCTGTCCTTCAGAGTGGCATTTTCAGTAGGGAGAGTAGGGGGTCAGGGGGGGGGGTTTGGTCTGGGGGTAAGCGCCTCGCCTGCTTGACAGCTGGCAGGTGCTCTCGGATGCTGAGGGCGCCCCTGCAGTGCTCCTTGGCGGCCCCGCAGAACCTCGCGAACGCATCCACGAGCTCCAGGTGGCACTTACCCTCCACCCCCTGGGCCCCTCCCACGCGCCACGCGTGCACTCTCACCCGTCAACTCTCAGAGACTATTGCGATACCACAACATTCCGCAGAGCCACAACCCGGAAGGCCTCAGCCTGAAAAGCTTTAGTATGGAAGGCCAAAATGGAGCGGGGACTCTTCCTCCTGTGGCGCCTTTGCTGGAAAGGGCACTGCGCTGGCTGCTCGCACGTCCTACGCACCAGAGGCAGAGGCAGAGGCAGAAACAGGGGCAGGGGCTGATGCGGGGTAGGCTCCTTTGAGGGAGCGCATGCATGCATCCTCAAGTAGCGCGCAGGGCTGGACCTACATAAGTCTGGCAGGAGAAGAGGCACAGATGCACAGGGCGTTTTCAGCGCTCTGGAGTAACAGAGAGGAGAGAGCCTGGCTCCTGGAGCCTGGCCCCCCTCAACTGTGCAATGCTCCCCAAGGTTTGGACACGGGGTGACCCGGGAAGGGGCCTCAGATGCTCAGCTGGCGGAGAGAACGAACAAGGCCTCTCCCACCTCATCTTGTGAAGCGGACTGACAATCAGAGCGGATGAGCTGTGAGCTGTGAGCTGTGAGCTGGGTAGGCGTGAGTTGCTGCTATTCAAGCAAGCCAGCTGCCCCTCCCAGAGCTAGCTGATTCTCCTGGGAAGTGTGGTGAGGGGCTCTTACCAGCTCCATGAAGTGGCTCAGGGCCTTCTGGTACACCAGGAAGCTCAAGTCCAGATTGCCCTCTGGGAGCTCGGCCAACTTCCGAGTAATCTGCACACGCACACCCACACGCCC
The DNA here is from genome assembly GCA_009602735.1 of Mesotaenium endlicherianum. Taxonomy (NCBI): domain Eukaryota; kingdom Viridiplantae; phylum Streptophyta; class Zygnematophyceae; order Zygnematales; family Mesotaeniaceae; genus Mesotaenium; species Mesotaenium endlicherianum. The sequence goes on along the minus strand of WELA01013488.1, from coordinate 226,689 downwards.
TCGCACACGCACACAAAGCCACATGCACATGCGTACACCCTCAACCGCACACACACACACACACACACACACACACACAACCACAGACACAACAAGTACACACACGTGGGCACAAGCACACAAACACACAGGCACACACACATACGCACGCACGCACACACACGTGCACAGGGCGAGAGGAAGTAGCCGTGAGCTCGGAGGGAACCATACTGAGAGCAGCTTCGCGATGAAGCACACGGGCTAGAGGTGCATGCACATACGTCGCAACGGCTGTGCCCGAAGCATCATGCACATTTGCTCCTTTGCATGTAATGTGCACAGGCTGCTCTGGAACAGGCCGCACCTGGACCAGGTGATCCTTGGAGGACGACGTGGCGCATGCGGAGGCTGTGGCTGCCGCGAGCTCCAGCAGGATGCTCGCCCGGAGGTGGCCGTGCTCGGCAAAGGCTGAGGTGGCGCAGCTGTAAAGCCCTCGGAACATCGTGCTCCTGTGCTTCAGCAGTGCCTCCTCCTCCATGGCCCTGCACCAAGCACCACGCAAGCTTGCGATTAAACGACACCAAGCCTGTGCTTCAGCGACGCCTCCTCTTCCATTGCTGCGTACAAAGCACCACGCTAGCTCCTAATTTAACGACAGCGAGCTTGTGCTTCAGCAATGCCTTCTCCCCTGTTGCGCTTTACAGAGCACCAGGCAAGCTTCCATTTAACAATCTCGAGCCCGTCGTTTTTGAAGCGTCCTTGAGGACGTCCAGGGCCGGTGTCGCAGGATGGACTGCGCAACTGATGACATTTTGATAAACTAATCTTTTTCCCCTCGTTTCAAGTCCCCTTAGCTTTTTAAGGTGGTCTGGCGTGGAGCCGCCAGCAAAGGCGGACAGCGTGCTCTGCAGATGTTGTAGACAACACGGATTTGATGGTAGCTAGGGCTCATAGAGCAAGTACTCACTTCAGCCATGGCTCCACTTGCGGGCATAGAGGAAGCAGATCCTCCAGTGTTTCGTTGCTAACAGCCCGCACCTCTGCAGTAGCCACAATAATATTCAGTATTGCCCCTACCACTAGTGTTACGAGCTCCTTAGGGTCCTGGTCAGGCCTGATTGCCCTCAGAGCTGCTTTCTTATAGAGAGGAGCCCCCCCTGTACTGCTGCTATGCTTAAGCTTTCCACCTGAATTTTGAACGCAATGTGTTGTAGGATTCAGGAGATCACAGAGATTTTGGTGCAGCACCCATCCCTGCACTAAAGCCTCTTCGTGTCTTTTCCATTGCACGAGTCTCCTTAAGAGGTTGTACTGCTGAAGCTCAATCTCAAAGATCCGTCCTTTAAGGGAACCCCGAATGGCGTCAAGGCCCTCTACGCCCAGCTTTGCAGCAGCAAACAGCTCGTTTGCAGCATCTTCCTGGACCTGACCTTTCTGTGTCGTTGAACCATTGGGGGCAGCTACCGCTAGGCTGTTGAAGCATACTTTCAAGAGCTGAACCAAGAAGGGAGCATATTTCTTTGCAGCCTCGTGATTGCTGCTAGTGCTCTTGTTTTCTTTGCCATGTTTCGATGCCAATGGCGCGAGAAACTGCTCCAAATCTTTAGCAATACCATCGAAAGAATGGGATTGCAAACGATCAAGGAGGACGTCTGCACTCAATGTTTCTGCCAGCTTCTTGGTACTCCTAAGCACCATGGCCGTCCTACATATAGGTGCTACTTACACTTCCACCGTGCTGTCACAACATCAGAACAGCATGGCTTTTCTGGAACTCCACTACCTAATGAAGATATGTGCATCCACCCAGTGACGATATAATATGTATTGACGCTTATTTCATGTCTGCCCTCATTGTCGTCTGTTAGAAAAAGCAGGTACCACGACTTAATGTGATTGACGCCTGCAGTTTGCTAACGGAAGCACCGTACTTCCTCTCAGCATGGCGATATAGGAGGTGCGCCATGATTGATTTGTGCAACATGTGCATTGCCTGCATATGCCCAATGAGCAAGCTGGCTACCCATGCAGTTGTATGCGGACCCCATTCCAATGCATTCAAATTTTGAATGAAAAAATTGACTGTTGGGAGCAGCTGGGAAGTCGAAGGACAATCCAACCCCTTAAAAAAATGTCGGTCGACCCGTCGACGAATTGAAGCGCACTATCGCAGTGAGAAGCAGAGTGGGACATTTCACGCAGATGCCACTCTGGTCCTTCTCGAAATACATAGTGAAATAATATTTAGTCGTCGCTCCTTGATCGACTTTGGGAAAAAGATAGGAGCTACTGCCCACAGGCCCTATCACCAATGCAGGGCTACTTGAGCATAGATTGCTACAGGCGGGGGACATAGTATCATCACAACGAGTGATAGGAAGTTTTCCGCTGAAATCAAATAGAAAATGTTTGGGGTGTTCCTTTGAGGCGGTTTGAAGCTCTTTGACAATGGCCCTCGCTCCTGAAACATCGTCATTTCACATTCGCCTAGACAAACAAGCAGATGTTGTTCGATGGCTGCCTTCACCCATGCCTGGCGATACAGAGAAAGTTATATCATTGGGTAGCTGGAACCACGATGAAGGAAGGGCTCAAATAGAGATTCTCTCTCTGACAATTAGTGCTCCCGGTACTGAAGACGAAGGTGGATCACAGCCTTTGCTGAGGAAAGTCGCTAGCTGGTCGAGTTCTGGCCGGACCACCGCTTTAGAGGCTTTCCCTCTGGATAGCGACAGGTTTATGTTAGCAGCTGGCTCATTGCAAGGCTCAGTTACACTTGTCGTGTCAAATATCAGGGAAGCTCTTAGCGCAGGCGACACAGCAGGAGCTGGTATCTCTGCCTCTCTAGACAATCTGCACAATGGTAAACTAAGTTTGGATGTCAGGACAGACACACGGCAGTGTTTAACAGCAGGAGAAGACGGTACCCTCAATGCAATTAATCTCGGTATCCCTGAGCCGCAACCTGAAAGGCTGTACAATGCACAAGGGTTATATTCCTTCTCCGCTGCTCGCTGGACCTCAACTATGGAGTTTGTGACTGCGGTCACTGGAGGATCCATGCAGTGGTGGGACAGGAGGCAGCCGAATAGGCCTGTGGTAACCTTGTTAAACCCTTGGTAAGGCACCTTATCACGAAAAGCACCCTCCCATAAAAGACACCCTGTCCCGGACCTTGCCAGCAGGCTTTTCAATGCACTAGGTCCATCTCCTTGGAAGGGCTTATTGTGTGGCAGTGAACTGCAGGGGCATCTGTTGCCGGGGCATGAGCTCAAAGATGGCCGCAGACTCCTGGACTCTGCCCTTGCTGCCCTTGGGTTGACGGTTTCTCCTGTTGCTTGGGTGGATGGCTGTAAGGCTCCCCCTGTTGCTTGGGTTGAATGCCCTCCCTGTTGCAGTGGCCAGCTTGATGACTAGTCAGGCACTTCTTCACAAGCTTGTCACGATGGCTTCAGTCTATCTTCAATTTACATTATCATTGGCCTAGACACTAATTTTAATCTCAGAATGGCAAACCTACGTACTATGACCTCTTCCGCAAGCAAAGTCAGGGCACAGTGTGCTGGTAAGCTGAGTGATGGGGACTGGCGGAGCAGAAGCCCTGGGAGCCTGCCTGCCAAGCCTGCATAGTGTGAAACAGAACCAGGACCGGGTTAGAGGCTAGGGTTTCGTGGCCAGCAGTGGCAGCTCATTTGAGATGTGTGGCTGTGGTCCAGGGCAGCCACCGGTGGTAGCCTTGGGAGCGTGCACTCCATCAGCGTCCACCCTTCTCGGAAGCACCTCTGCGCTGTAAGCGCCTCTCACGCCTCCCTGTATGGGGTCAGGCACTAGGTGCAGTCTGCCTGCCAGTAGCTGGCTGCATGTCCCGGCGTGCCAGCAGCTGTGAGGCGGAAGGTGCTGTTGCAAGCTCTGGCATATGCAGACCTCATGCGGAAGCGTGGTGCCGCATGCGAGCGTGTGTGTGTGTGTGCGCGAGCTTGTGGGTGTGACCCTTCTTTGCACGCCCATTGACTTGTGCATGGCCAAGGCCAAGGGGGACCCCAGATTAAGAACCTTCTATGCAAGCGCTTCTCTATCTGTTCTTCGCCACCTTCCCCAGCATGTCAAGGCATGGCTGGAGCGCCACCTCGTGCTTGTGCTGGTCCCACAGGACTTGCACCTGCCAAAACTCAACGCCCTCATCCTGTTGGTATGCAATGAGCTTCTCCTGCTGCTCCTGCTGTATGATTCTGTATGAGGCTTTGCACTCTAATTTGCCTGGGGGTGTAGAAGCGGCCCGCTGAACCTCTAGCTTCAGTTGTGACCTGAGCACGTGCCCTCACTGCAAGTTGGCAGCTGGCAGAAGCCCGGCAGTTGAGCCACGACTTGGGTTTTGCCAAGTGGTGAAGGTGCGCCGGTGTGCGTGCCCTAGTGTGTGCCTTAGTTGCGTGCGTGCGTGCGTGCGTGCGTGCGTGCGTGCGTGCATGTGACAGGTGGGAGGCTCAGCAGGGCAGCTCCTGGTGTGGGATCTGAGGAGCCCTAAGGAGCCCACTCTGCTCAACCAGGCTGCAGCGGCACCGGGACTTGCGAGCGAGATCTGGGAGGTCCAGTTTGACCGCCTGCTGCAGCCATCGGACATCGCGGGCGGGGGCTTTGATGCCGGGGGGAAGGTGCCAGCTGTCGTGGCGTGCTCTGAAGATGGCACCCTCGCCGTCTATGGACCTGGTATGCCGCTGCTCTCTTTCTCCTTCGTTTACCTGCCCTCCCTCCTCGCTGTCTTTCTTCCCCCCCTCCTTCCCCCTCCCCCCCCTCCCTGCGGGGCCCCCGTGTGTATGAGCGAGTGTGTGTGCGTGTGTTTACATGCACGTGCCCCATCCCTTCTGTGTTGCATTGAGACGTTGCCACCTCCCACATGAGGGCAACTAGTTGCGTGCAGCTTACCCCTGGGGCCCTCAAAAAATTTGGCACTTGCTTGAGAAACCACACCGTGCAAGGACGACTCGGCTCGTACTTATGCCGTGCTGCTAGCTCTGTGACAATCTTTGTGGCTTCATGTGCCATCGTGTTCCATGGAGGGCGCGCTCAGCCTCACATCAGCCAATGTGCTCCTTTATTCTCATACTTTATTCTCATACCTGTCACGAGGTCATGCTTACTGATCTACGATGCTGGGAACACGTTGGGCTGTTCTCAGCTGCGCCCTGGGATGTTTTGGTTTGAATGTTTCCAGCTGCCAGCACGTGTGCCTGCTTCTCGTTCCTTCTGCACGCTCTGTTGCGCTGGTGCAGGCATGTGTGTGTGCTCCAGTTGTCCTGCGCTCTACGGCTGACCGGCACTCCAGACATAGGGTGCGTTGCATTTTCTCTGTGCTCAGCTTGTGGCTGGTGCTATTGCTTGTGAGCAGGAGGATCCGCACAGCTGCTTGCTGAGAGCTGCGCCATCAACACCTTTGACATCGACCCTGAGTTTGGCCAGGTCCGTATTTCTGTCTCTAAAGAAGAGGCATATGTGCCTCTATGCATTCATCCGAGGCGAGATGCTGTGTTGGTTTCTTAATTGGTAATGGCCAAGACTCCTCCGTGACAAAAGGGGCGCAGCTGAGAAGCCTCCCCCTGCTGCTGCTCTGATAAAGAGGACCGCCTGACGTCCTCGCCTGCAGGACTGCTGCCGCGGACAGATGCTGCGGCCCTCTTTTGGCCCGCCGCTATGCTATTCATAAGCAATAGGAGCTTCTGTTCATGCAATATGGCCTGGTATGATATCATCCTCGTGTTGTTTGTCAACGCTCCATCCTGACATGCTAGCGGCCGTCAGTTTCGTTCTGTTAAAGGAGCGCCTGGTGTTAGAAGCCAAGCGTGGGTAGTATTTCGTTTGCACCCGTCTGGATCAGAGATGCGTGCAGAGAGGGAGCCTCTGGCCGGCTAGTTGTTTTGATATACTCTACTGTTGTTTTTTCCGCCTGCAGGACATTATATGTGGACTGGATCATGAGAGCTTGATATATTTGCAGAGGGCACGTCATGCATAACAAGGATTTCTGTTTGGAACCTGCAAACACGTGTCTTGTCATACAGACCTGGCAATATAGCGCTTATCCAATATGCCATCAAGCAATCAATACAGATCAAGGTGTGGGGCTCCATGTAGTTCTGCTAGAAAGTGAAAACTGAATGATCCTAAATGTGACGCGCTCAAGTCCACATTGTTTTCATTTGTATTGGCACATGTTGTGCCTCAAGTCTTCTTCCCTCCAACGTCGACTGTCTGTTAGGCAATCTTGTATGCTTGCATGACTTGGTTGCTCTTTCCAAGCTGTGGTTTGTGTTCACTTTGCGAAACAATTGCACGGCATTTGGTTGGTCCTCATAGACCAATTTGTGTGTCCTGTATTTTAGCTGATGTATGTGTTTGCATTTCTTGGTCATTTACTTGGACTGCTCAAAGAGTGCAATCATGATGGTGGAGTCAGAAAGCGGGAAAAAGGGGGCATAGAATGGACAAAGCCAGATACTCCTCTTGGAACAGTGAGAAAAATGTGTTATCCTCGCCCGACTAGTTTACACAGCATCTCTGGCATGCATGGACACATGATGACTCATGGAGACTAAGTTTAGACCAAATTGTGCATTTTTTGACATATACTCTGCGCTGGAGTGCGGCTGGGATAGAGGAATGAAGGAAATTGGAATAAAGCAGTGATACCAAACAAAACTCTTTGATGACAAGTTTGGATGTGGTGCACCGTTCAAATTGTTTGCACTATCAAGCGATGCTAGCTCAGAAAGTACAGCTCTTCTTTCACCTTCACACATGCATCAGCCAAGCTGCTGACAAATGACAGGATGTTAATAATAATTAAGAATGGTCTATCTAGAATCAAGTTTTGGCAAGAGTAAGCTAAAATAAAATCTTTAGTGTCGCATCAGAAACCTAGGAGTATCATTGCCACCTATCATTCGTGAACACAAATAGGTATTCACATGATAAGGCTGCAACATGTAGTGTAATCCCTAAACCCTCCCTTCTAACCCTGTGCCTGGAAGCTCATCTTTTAGACATTTGACGAAAGCTGTATTTACTCATTGGTAGACAAGAGCTCCATCCTGCATGAGGCCTGTACAAAACAATAATTTCTTCTACAACATGGTAGAACTTGTGCTTAGGTTAGGACCTATGTCTCATATTAGGGCAGGAGTAAATATTGCTGGTGAGGCGCTGCAGACTTGCCCACCAACCCAGCTTCCTCTTAACCACCTTCCTCAACGCCTCTGGAAGTTCTGATGAGTTGCAGCAATGATGTGGCCTTGTCCCGACCTCTGGACCTTCCTTCCCTTTGCAAAGCCACTAGAGACGGAATGACTCCTTCCCGCACTGCTTCTTCGGTCAAGGATTTCTGGTGGCTACAGAGTAACAACAGGGTTGCAGCTGCATCTTCCCTTGCCCTGCCTGATCCACCCTCCACCAGCTCCACAAGAAGTGGTACAACGCGCGCTTCAGCAGCCAGCTGATCACATCCCTCTGCTACTTTAGCCAGGTTCCCAAGAATAGCTACTACTTGATCCTCAAGCCCCGTCTCTGAATCCTCAATCAGAGGAACCATCTTTTTCAATGCACCGGCTTCCACCACCTCAGTAGCAATGCCAGGGTCTAGGGTAAGACTAAAAATTGCTTGTGCAGCGTACTTGCGCCCCCTCTTCGTGCCAGTACCTAGGAGTCCAAGAAGGGGATTCAAGGCTCCAGCTTGAGCAACTACAGGCTTGTGCTCATCAATCATGGAGAGTCCAAAGAGTGCTTCAGCTGCATCCTCGTTTTCAGGCTGATGACCACTGACAAGCACATTGACCAGTGGCGGAATGGCTCCTGCTGATATGATGTCGTCATGCTGGCGTTTATCATTGGACATGTTTATTATAGCTATTATTGCATGCTGAATGATCTCAGTATCCGACGAGCTCAAAAGGGCTACCAAAGGCTGCAAGACTCCGGCAGAGATTAGGGCTTTTCTGACCTGGTCACTTCCCTTTGACAGTAGCCTCACTTTCTCAACAGCTTTTCTTTTATCCGTATCGTGGGACTGCAGGGACTCGACTGATTCTTCAATCTGTTTTGTATCAATGAGTTCTTCCTCTTCTTCTTTCTTCGGATTAGAGACTTGCCGACTAAACCTTTTAAGTCTGACTCCAAACTCTGCAGCTTTAGATTCCATGGCTGCTCTACGCTCAAGAGTTTGAATTCCTGCTAAGGGTAATGAGTAAGCCTGAGCACGCACAGGAGTACCAGGCACCTGAAAGTCAGACGCAGTCCCTGGCATACTTCTCGGACTATCTATGGAAGGCGATGGACTGTGCAATTTGCTAGCTCGAGCTTCTCTCGAGACACTTCCTGCTCTGCTAGCCTGCGGGCTAATCATGCCCTTAACAACGGATGAAGCAGTAGGACGAGACCTTTCCGGGGCACTGACTGACCCGCTAGTATCTGCCAGTCTTACCCGTCCCATATCAACACTCGTTTCCATATGCGGCGGATTTCCTATATAGTCATCGTCACACACAACAGCCTTCATATAAGGCCCAATCATGCATAAGTGGTTCATCCAACTTTTCTTTTTCACCTTGCGGTCCATTACAGCCCCAAAGTTCTTATTTTTGCTCAACGAGGGAACTTCCTTTAAATAACCTACACCTAGATGACTGTTAGATGCACTAACAGTAGCTCCTATGAACAGATCGTTTTACATGCTAATTATTGCCGAGGGTAATTAGTCCCACGTACGAAAAGACACGAATACCTCTACGTCTTTGAACGTTCTTACAGGAATCACTTGGAAATGCAAATGCTTAATCAGAAGCACCGGGAAGCACTTGGAAGTGCTGGGAAGCACTAGAAAGCAATGATTCTTCGCACCCTCTTCACTCGTTGACCAATCACATTACTTGACATGTATGATTGGTACTCACATCCACTCTGGTCCAACCTGGGTCCAACTCCTGTAAATTCATGCAACTGCATGCAATTCCCAGAGAAACCGACATTGAAAGGGAGACGTCGTCGAATACGATACATAGACCAGCACAGACTGACACATATCAATAGCAGATCAACAGCATATCGAGAGTGTATCAACATGACGTAAGCATAGACTGCAAGAGACGGTCAAAGACTGAAAAAGACCACACGTTACGATAGTAGATACGCCTGGATATGGCTGGATATGCCGAACTTTGTGAACCTGTGTAGGCCGGCGTAGACGCACCGTAGACCACGGTAGACCTCTGTAAAGTACCAGGGCAGCCCTGGGGCAGCCAGCCGCACGGTACTCCCGAGTCCCAGGGCCCAGGCCCGAGCCAGTCCGTTGACAAGCCGCAAGGAGCAGCAAGAAGCAACACAAGTACGCTACCAGAAGATGCCATTTATGATTCCGCACCATCCTTTTCCCAGGTTTGATTTCAGGTCGCTAATGATAGATATTTATTTGATTGAAGTGCGCTAATTCACTGTACTAAATTTGAGATTTTGATTTTAGGTCGCTATTTTTAATTTTTGAATTTTGGGCTTCAATTCACCCGAATTTTCGAGGGGAGTTTCCACCCATTCCCACCCCATGTTCCGCACCATTCCGCACTGTTACGACGCACAATCCACGCGCTCGTTTTTCCAGAGACTTCTTCGTCGACAATTTTTTGAATTGTGAGAAGTCAACACCGAGTGCATTTCTTGACTTCGAAAATCTTGGTCAACTTCGACTTCTCCCATGATCCATCCATCTCTATGATAATAAAAGTGGTTAAGAGGGTACTAACGAGTCCACTCTACTTGCTCTTCACCTATATTCTTTAAACCGGGTCTTACCTCTACCGTCAGCCACGCCCCAACCTCTTGAGTGAGGTTAGACTCTTTGAGGCAGAATGCATACACATCCTTACTTCCGTTAAGTGAATTTTGTGACGAGCAGACATACAGCGTTGCTTAACTTGTAGTTGCAGAAATATTGCTGATTATACGCTGTGCTATGAATGCTCTCAGCTTCAGGTTTGGACGAACCGTTGCCTGTCGGCAACCTTACTCTGTGCAAGTGTGACGGAGTAAGATACTGCTTAATGTCTGATAACCCGAGCAGCTCTGCTCCGACCTTATATATGTTGCAACATTTTTCGACAGTCTGCTTGCAGAGCAATCCAACGTCGATGTGTCGATGCAACTTGGACCTGAGAGCTTGGTGCATAGCCATGTGTAAGATATAACCTGTTCCGTCTTTTGCCTTCTAAGGCTTCAAGTTTACTTCAGCCTCCACTTGCCAAAGTGCTGCAGATTTTCTATCCAACTTCGAGTGTGCAACAATGTCCGTCGTACGCCCTCGGCAATCCTTTGTACGCTATGTGCCCTTCACTACTTAGTGCAGTGCCCTTAAGTAGGTTCTTGACCACACTTATTTCAAAACAGCCAGGTTTGTCTGGCGTTTCCTTGCGTCTCAAGCTCTCCTCTTCTTTGTCCACCTTGTTGTCCTCTTCACCCTTTATCTGCTTTCATGCGCTGATAGTTGCTACTCAGCGGCACTTGGACATCTTTGCCTGCATAGCGTCGAATCGTAGGTTTATGCTTGTGTAACTTGTGACTTGCAGTTAGATCCCAGCACCACTTTCATTGTCCAGCAAGGCAACTTTGACTAGCATTTTAATCTTGGGCTTGAACTCCATATCCAGCTCAGGGTAGCAGTGGTCATGCAACATTGCTCCTCGTGCGCATCTTCTGCCTTATGTACATCTGCTAGCACCTCAGCGTCGCAGCATTTCAACATAAATGAATAACGGATGGCAGCGCCAGATCTATTTCTCCCAATGAAGGTTTGAAGTGAACTCAGGCCAGCACAACACATGAGTTTGCCAGTTCATCAAAAGCTGCGACGTGTTACCTTGCGATGCCCACCTATATTGTCACAACGTGTAAGACATGATAATGACCAATCAAAAGCTCAGAAGCCAAGAAAAGCCGATGAGGTGGTAATTCTGAATACTCTGTACATCCTAAGAAGGTCCAGACATGGACCGGATGGAACAGTAGTCGTGCTCTGTTGGCAAGCTAGGAAAGGGATTATTCAAAACTAACGCACGTAATGAAGTTTAAAGCAATACTTTATGTCATTCTTCATTACTGGCACTATGAGCTAGGTATGGTGGTCTGACTACTGTATTATACTTGCATACATTGAAGTGTCACATGCTAGCCTGCATCCTAAATGCTTCTCCTATTCATTAGCCAGACTGTTTGGACATGCAATGCCCACTCATTCCCCTATGGATGAAGCTAATCGTACGTATATACATATGAGATAACACTTAAGAAACAATAGCAATCCAGCAGTTCACGACTACAATGTGATACTCATACTGCCTCCTTTGTGACGGGCTGCTGGCCCTTCGAAGGTGGCAGCTCCGTAGATGTTGAGGTAGGCTTGCTTGAGCCAATGTTCTCATCAACCTCATGAGATGTGGGTGCCTTCGATGCACCGTGGGTTGCAGCCGCCACCTTTGCAACATTCTCGTTGAAGTTGTTGATGGACCGCTTGATTGAGAAAAACGGTTTTGAGCTGACCTTGGAGTTCCGTAACATCATTCCGTCTTCAAATTCAACAGGCGACCACCCGCACTTGCTCAAGGCCTCCAAGTGCTGTGGCATGAAAGATTACATGTCTTAGGGCCACAGTTTGCGACACAAAAGCGGCACCCCACTCCACTTAGGATGCAAAAGCATAAGATGCGTTAGGCTCGGCACCCTCAGTAAGACTTTGAGACCTCAAAGCTGTCACATACAGGTCAAGCAGAGCTCAGAGCTATTTGCCAGCACGCAAACTATATGTAGAACTTTCAGCATGCAAGCCTAAGCCAAGGCACGTCCAGGTTTGCCAAAACAGGAGAACATCCTCACACCAACAACAGAGGGATGAGGCAGTCTACGCTGAACTTGCAAGGGAGGGGCCACGGTGATGGTGACATGTGGGCAGTACTTGCGCTTGTGTGATGTGGTGGCGCGTGCGGTACTCCCTGAGGGCCCTCTTCTCAGCCGGCTGGATGACGCCGTCGGCGCAAATGCCGTGCAACACTTCCTGCATCGCCACCGCCGCCACCACCACACACACAGCAAAGCAAACAACAGCCCTTTAGCACCACGTTTCTATAGCCCTGCAGCCCAGAGTTTAAAGCGTACAGGCTGGCTGGTAATGGCCTCCCGGGCCTTCGGCTCGCGGTCTCCTACCTACTCTATGCTCCACCTGGCAAAGAGCCCGAACCTGGCAGAGGAGCACTTTCTGTCTCATTGCGCATGTTCAGGAGGACAGCGTGGCCCAAGAAAGGGCTGTCAGTCAGCAGCCCAAGCAATCCCAAGATCAATAAGCAACCCTCGCTGACTTCACCGGTGCTTTGCCAAAAGTGCAGCACAGGCTGCCAGGAAGAACTGCTGCAGCTTGCAGTGGTCCAGCGGCCCTGCAGGCCCAGAAGATGAGAGCAGGTAGTCGTTTCTTCATGACATCACTTCCACCCTGTGCGCTTGACAGCCGGGGAGAGTGCAAGTGGATTGGGTAGTTGCGGACAGGCTCTCCGTGGCACCCGACAACTGAGCTGTAGCTGCTGTGTAGCACATACGTAACTCAGCTGTAGCGCCACTTGCAGTTCAGCTGTAGCACGAGCGCAACCGAACCGTTGCACAGATGCATCTCTGCTTTGGCTGAGGTGTGCCATAGCTGAGTATATCAGGGGCTGTGGCACGATTCAGCTGTAGCACGGTTGCGCGCAACTCTTGCCCAGATGCAACCAAGCTGTAGCAGAGATGATTCATGAAACTCGGCTGTAGCACACATGCAACTCAGCAATGGCAGAGGTGCAACTCAGCTGCAAGAAGAAAGGACGCGCGTCGAACACTACCTCATATGTCTGCAGGATGGCCGTCCTGCTCGACAGGTGGGCGGAGTTGGCGAGCTTGACAGAGAGGTCGCTGTTGATCATCTGAGCCGCAGACAGCAGCAGGCTCTTGTCTTCCGTCAGAACCTGGCCCAGCCTGACCCCCGATAGTGGTCCCCCAAAGTCCACGTCCAAGTTACGCTTTGTGCTCCCACCCTTTTAAACCTCTCTCACCAGCTGGACCTCGTGGAGTATAGTAAGAAATAGTGCAGAAGTGATGCCAGCACCCTGAGATCATATGCATGTCATTGCAAAATGCACACACATGGCAATGTACTCGCTGTCTGTCCCGTGCCCAAAGCCAGATGCGAAAGAGTGCGTCTGATACCGCTGCTCGCTTGCACATGCCAGCTGGCAGCACAACCCCCTACAGAGGTACAGGCCCGCACACATAGAGATGACAGCGCTTAAGAAACAATCGAATAGAACCTTCTTTTGACTAACAAAAGTTATAGCTTTGTGTCCTAAGACACTAGGTTACATTCATAAAGCCTTCTCAACCCAGACACTTCCAACACACACATATACGCAGAGACACATACAACACACACACACACACACACACGTGACATGGAGTTTAACGCCGGTGTCAGTCAGCATGTGTCCGGCCATATGCACCCCACAGGCAGACTCACGGGGAGAGAGAGAGAGAGAGAGAGAGAGAGAGAGAGAGAGAGAGAGAGAGAGAGAGAGAGAGAGAGAGAG
>WELA01013488.1:199656-212640 GCA_009602735.1 Mesotaenium endlicherianum | reverse complement strand
GAGAGAGAGAGAGAGAGAGAGAGAGAGAGAGAGAGAGAGAGAGCCAGCCAGAGAGGAGCGTGACACGATCCTGCAAAGACCCTCTATTAAACTCTGCGCACTCCGCAAATGGAGTGCACCAGCCAGCAAGCTAGCTACACATAAGCTCGGACACCCGTCTCTCAGGCTCGCGGAATCACAGAAGCGGGAACAGCGTACTTCAATCGGGGCCAGCAGACAATGCGGGTGGGCTCAGAAGTGACCACCGTGTGGCCCGTCTGGTGGGCCTTGGCCAGCAGAGAGGTCTCGCCCACCAGGTTGCCCTTCTTCACCTCGCCCACGACCTCCCCCTCCCTCCACACCTCGCCTCGGCCACTGCGCACCCCGCCCCTTTCCCGTGAGGGTCACTGTCTGAGCGCAACATAGGGTGCTTACAACCCGCAGCTTGGCCTCTGCCAGAGCACAAGGAGGTCAAGTTCTCTGCTGGTTCTTTCCAGCTGATACTCCACAAGACACGAGCAATTGATGACCTCACGGGCTGGGATGCATGTTTCTGCCTGCTTTGCAATAGAAGAGAACGGACAGAGAAGAGACAGAAGAAACACAGAGTCCAGCGAAAGAGGCAGCAGGGGCGGGCGCGACAAGATCTGGTCTGCGCAGGAGTCTCCCTCGGAAGCAAGCGGTTCAAAAGTCTGGCACCCCCCCAGCTTCAAAAGAGGGGGTGCAGCAGAGGCAACAGACTACGTGCATCGTGGATGTGCGAGCACGCGGGCTCACCTGACGACAACACTCACGGTGTCCACAAAGTCGCCCTCTTTCAGAACCTGCATCAGCCAGGGGCAAGGGGTTCGAGCTCGTAAGCGAGTGCCTGCCTGGCTCGTCCCTGGCCTTTGTGGAGGCTGAGGGGCAGAGCAGAGCTTCTGTATTCAAGGCCTGAGAGAGCTTAGAGGGCGTCTGCAGAGTAGGGGAGGCTGGATGTGCTGATGAATTTGGGACACAGCAATCTACCACGCCGACATAAGTATATCAAGGTGGAAGGAGGGAGACTCATCGCCAGTAACTTGTCATTCAGGCATATGTGGGGGCTGTGCGAGTGGAAAGCAGTGGCGTGTGGTTGAGCCTGTAATGAAGGAGAGCGTACCATGTGTCCTGCTGGCAGGTCGCGCCACTGGGCGCCAGCGTGGCGCATGAGCTTTTCAAACTGGTGAGGTGTCACGCCGTGGCGCTGGAACACGGCCTCGTACACCTCGGCCTCCTCGTCCTTAAAGTGCACCTGCACGCAGCAGCACCCAGCAGAGGCCGCACGAGGCATGATGCACAATACTTCCACATCAGATGCATGAGATATCTGTATGATACACCTACATCAGATGCTGCTGAAGGCTGAAGCTCATCCGTGTGGAGTAAGGCGAGCACTGATCTGTTTTTTTCAGACAAGAGCATCGAGACAGCACAGCACTCCACCAAATCTCACTCTTAGGAGAGCCTTAGAGATAGCCTCAGCTAACAAGCATGTTCCTGCACCCCGCATTTCCAAGTCCCCGGCCAAAGTGAAAGTGACCACCCTACAAGTGGACACATGAAGGCTTGTGTCTGTGCTGGTGCCCGTGCATGGACGTCCGCGCATAACGGCAGCTGTTGTTCTTAACGCAACTTCTGAAGCTGCATATATCGTGCATTTATCGGGGTCATTGGCGGCTTGAGGTACTTACAGGTCGTCTTTCATGCAGTAGAAATATAATCTGCTCAACATCCAGAACACGAGAAGGAATATATTCAGTATATCCTGGCAGATGACTGTTGGGGACAGCGGCATACGGATCAGCTTCAATAACTGAACCTCATAATGTCATACCAACTTTTGTACTTAAGTGAAACTGCTGCTTTTAGACTGGAGGAGGGAGTGTGCGATAGCTCTAAGAGACAAACGCGTGTGATCATGAGCATGTTAGAGACAGTCTCAAGCATCACATACAAATCTGTACCACCTGTGACGTGACATAGGGTTACGCGGCTAGATGCTCACGAGTTGTGCAAACAACTCACAGAACAGGAGATGAAGCAACCAAGAGGCCTCCGAAGAAACAAGTGCATCAAGATGTGGTGGCATACCCATGTTGCACGCGTCTAAGTTCATCTGCAAGTAGATGCAGGAGGAGGACTGGCAGGACTGAGCATAGGGGAAGGTCAGGGAGCAGACGGCATTCCAGCATTCTATGGAGTACCTGGAACATGTTCAAGCTGATGAAGACACAACCCCAGATGGCGGGAATCTTCAGGGGTGTCGGCTGCAGCAGGTTGAAGAGCACGCCGCAGCAGCTTCCGCAGACCATAAACAACCTCAGGTACAGCATGTCCTTCATGAAGAGGGCCAGCACTCCGAACAGTGACGCGAAATGTCCCAGAAAAAGCAGCAGTCGAGGCGTCACCCCAAGGCGGGCCCTGATGGTTTGCAGGAAGGGAGACTTTATAGCAGGCTTGCGGATGATGACAGGGGAGACGAGTATGGGGGTTGGAGCTATCGCTGGCCCCCCTGTTGCGCCACCTGGGTGCCCTGTGGCTGTTGTCGTCGTGCGCCTGAAGGAAGAGCTGATTGCCTGTCGTGACGTTTGGATGCTGCATTTCCAGAAATGTCCCACTGCTCTGCCTGCTTTGGATGTCAAATGGCCATGACATGACATGAAGGATCTGTTGTGCACTCTTCTCAGAGCTAAAGAGAAAGCTTGCCAGGAGGGGCTCACAAAAAGTGGGGTCAGATGAGTTACGGAGTATGTTCGTGAAAGAATTTTTGGAATTTTGCCAAACGACTGACGAGGGGACTGCTTTTGCAATGCGGATCTTACAGTACTAGCCCCACCATTATGAGGATTCTGAGTAGTGTAATAAGTTCTAGCCTTCTCCTGAGAAGTAGACCTCCAAACCGGTTGATGAGGAGATGCCTTCGCCGGCGCCTGGAAGAGGACCTTTCTTACAGTAGAGTACGCTGGATGCTGGCCAAAAGTCTTCTTCATAAGTGTAGAGTAATCTCTTATGGAAGAGTGTATTCCCTGCATACAAGCAGGAACGACTGAAAATTTAAGAAAGTAGGATATATGCGGGTGTTTAAATAGTAGAGGACTCCCAAAAGAAAATGTAACTTGTCATGCCAGCTGGTATGCACTTCTAAGCCCAAAGCTTGGACACATTTTGTCAAATTTACCACCCGTCAGCTTTTAAAAACATATTCCATTCCGACGTCGGTAGCGGCTGAAGGTGACCTGTCCAACACCGGCCTGTTGGGAACAATAGACCTGCATTTTTCTCTTTCCCAGCCTCCAAAGTACATGCCTTAGACCGTCCATGGCCATGTGATCAGGATGCTATGCCTGCATTCTTCATCAATTATAAAAGCATTGCTTAGAAACGGCGGGAAGTGCAGCGGGTGGTGTCAATTAGATAGATGAATGCTTGTAAAAGTGCAAAGTCGCATCGTAGTGAAAGGGGAGTCGGAGAACAGGAGCCTCGATACTTTTATTCAGCGAATAAGAATCTCATTACACTAAATAGGTAGCTGTAAGATGTTGCAAATACTTCCAAACGCTTTAACTGGCTCTGTCTGGAATGCCAGCATATTAATTGCGTGAAGCAGAGCATAGTAGACTAGAGATGACTCGACGAAAAGCGAGTACTGTGAAAGTATGGGCAAGTGTGTGTGGGGGTGTGGTGGGGGGAGCACGCAGACAGGCAATGAAATGTCACGTGTTTTGCTGGAGACTTTCTGTACCAGTTCTGTACAATATTGTAAGGACCAAGAATGGGGCCAGCTGAGGGCGGTAGTCAACCATTGTCAATGCTTGTCAATGCCTGTGCAATATCTGGCACGACACGTGTACGACCGACAGGGACATGCACCATCAATCGATGTGCATCAGTGTGCATCAGCTGGCATCAGCATGCATGTGTCAAGGGGTCGCGAGAGGAAGCTCAGTGGAGAGGGCTTGGAAAAACGGAGTGGACCATTGAGTGGACGGAGAGAAGACGGGTTAAACTTGCTGTTCACTAGCTGCTGTCAGTAACCATGAGTGACAGCCAACTTGAGCCCAGCCCAAATATTAGAAAGTTTGCGTCCATGTCTCCAAGCTGTCCGAGAGATCAGCAGAATAATACTCTTTCTTCTTCGCTCCGGCAGTGTATCCCTTAAGATGATAGGGCATCCATTCTGCTGCATGTTCATGTGTATAAAAAAAGAATGTTCAAGTGATTTTGTATTTCTGTAATAAAGCAGGGCAGGAAAACGACTCAACACAACACGTATCGCATTTATCTTGCCAGTCTCCCCCTGCTTGGTGCCCCATTGCATAGGTTCTCTAGTATAAAATAAGCTTCAGATATAGCCCCAATATGATGAATTCTTAGATGATCATTGGCAACAGGCCAAGAGCCAGAAATGGACAATCTTAGGAGTCCAACCACAACAACCCCGAGACAGAGAAAATTAAGAAAGCGGCGGTAAGTCGGCTATCCCATGACGTCTTGAACCAGCCGACTGAAGTGCCGAATGTCTTGGAGCTAGATGCAGAACAATCTGTAATCGACAAATATTCATTGCATTCCGCACTTTTTTATATGCCTGCAGATGCCTTTCTTTCTAAATTTAATCTATCTGTGAAGCAGGTGCGGCAGGATGCCGGCTAACACTCTCAGTAGGTGCTTTGCAGGGGTTGCCTGCAACTGTGTACATGGCAGAGTGTTCTCCACCCAAAGTTGGTGGTCTTCCTCCGAACAGTCCTTGTGGCAGTGCCGGTGTTTGTTATCATCAGCAATATTTATGCAGTAAGAACCTCTGCTCAAACTAATCGGAATGCATGCCTACCATAACTCTACTTGATGTGAGTTTTGACTACTGAGAGCAGAAAGACTCAAGTTTCTTTCATAGTTTTTTTCAACTTTGAGAGCTTAGTATAGGATATGGTAGCGTCAACATGCAATATGGCTTCCATAATCTATTTTTTTGCTGAGTCACTTTGGTATCTCTGTGAAGTTCCGCTTTTTGACTTTTATGTGGGTATATTTTGTGCATTTCACTGGCCGAATGTAATTAGTGGCATAAATATTCAAATTGGGAAAATTGAGGCAGCTTGGGTGTTCATCAACTTATGATTGACAGGGCGGAAAAAATGGGAGGACAGACCATGGCCAAGTCAGGAATTTGTGGGGAGCCTTGACTTCTGCCCACGATCTGAATACTTTGAAGGTGGGTAAGCAACACTTTTGGGTAGCTACCTGAGCAAATTGCATGATTACATTTCTGCAACTCAAACTCCTCGTTTATCTTCTTAAGCAAAGGTTCTCCATACACTATCCAGCCTTAAGCTTGCTTCCCTCATTCTCAGCAACTGCATGGAGCTGTAAACAAATGATGTCATTCCGTTCGTGCTACCAAAAGTGAGGTGCGAAGCAGTCATGGCATTACTAAATATAGTTGGTACTGCCATTTCTAGCAGAGAGGTGAAGCAGAACTTTGGGAGAAAGCTCCCAGCAAAGGATGGCAACCCTCCAGCCTTCCTCGAATGCCTGAGTGGCCTGGTAAACTCTTAGACTAATCAAAACTGGTTCTTATTTTGTATTCGATCTCTTAATCGTGGCAAATTCTTTGTGCTCATACTTCAGCTTTTGCCCCATTATATGGAGATGGTTGGTATCTTAAAAAGTTGGCTTCAAATAGAATCCTGGCAGGTTTGAAAATGACGTATGTTATTTAGGGAAGCGTTCACATGTCCATCCAGTGGGCGTCACTTAAGTATTGGCAGGCCTGATTTTTGGTTGACAGCTCCTGGCAAGAAAAGCAGCGGGTATCTTTTGGTGCGCTGCAACGGGGGCCTCAACCAGCAGAGAAGTGCTGTGAGTTCATCTCTCTTTAAACGGCAACTCTCAGTCAATCTCAGGCAGGCTGCTAGGGTCCTTCTGGCTGGGCCTTGCTTCAGATTGACCTGAGAAGTGCTGTATGGAAGGCCAACGTGCTCAAATGAGCTTATGGATATCCGCCCCCTGAGATCTTCTTTATCAAGGGCGAACTTCCTGAAGGACAACAAAGCTGTCATAAGTCATCTGCTTACTTAGCGCCGCTGCGACATTTGCTATCAGAGTCAAATGTGTCTAATGCAAGGCTCGTGGGCAGATATGCAATGCAGTGGTGGTGGCAAGGATGCTGAACGCAACCCTTGTCCTC
This sequence comes from Mesotaenium endlicherianum, assembly GCA_009602735.1. Taxonomy (NCBI): domain Eukaryota; kingdom Viridiplantae; phylum Streptophyta; class Zygnematophyceae; order Zygnematales; family Mesotaeniaceae; genus Mesotaenium; species Mesotaenium endlicherianum. The sequence goes on along the minus strand of WELA01013488.1, from coordinate 206,453 downwards.
CCTGACCTCGACACCAACTCGTATTGGAAAGACCAGAGGTTTGTTGCTTACCCTGGCAAATAGATAGGTGGCTCTGGTCGACGCCTCTCTGGAGCTGTGAAGGAGTTGGTCGTAGAGAAACACCAAAGCAAGCAGACAGCTACATCCGCATGCCTGCAGAACCGATTGGTCTGGAACTTGAGGCGAGCAGGTTCAAAGAATGTCACGTAGGGGGAAAAGAGTGAGCTGTACTGGCAGAAGGGCCCAGTCTCAGGTGGGTGTGTATGTGCATGCAGTAACTTCAACATGCGTGTGCTGTGTGGTGGCAGTGGCTTTGAGGGCATCTATGATGTGGATCATTTCATCAGGGAGCTGAAGAGTGATGTGAGGGTTGTACGCAAGTTGCCCAAGGACATCAAATGGAGCAAGTCGCAGGTGGCCTTTCCGACTGCTGGACCCCCCTTACCTCAGTGTTGTTACCAGAGTGCAGTTTCCCGAGCATGACAAGCATAGCACGCCTTTAATAGGCCACGTTTGGAAGGTACTGCGAGCACCAGCAAGTAATATATAACTTCATGAGTGCCATGGGCTGTTGAGGAAGTTCTTGGAACTGCTACAAGTTGCTTACTACTGCTTACCGCTACCAGTTGCTGACTACTGCTCAACAATACCAGTAGCTTCCTACTCCTCTTAGCAACTACATGTAGGCAGCATGCGCCACACGTGCTGGCTCCCTATGGACGTAGATACCACACTTGCACAGCATCACAACTAGCCCTCATTCAGTCCTTGCCGAAAGGCTACTTTAGGCTACTTTGGCTAACTGCCCCCCGTCTGGTGTCCAATGTCCTTGCAGGTGCAGATGCGGCCTCCCCGAGATGCCCCCCCAGAGTGGTACCTCAGAACTGCCCTCCCAGCTCTGATGAAACGGGGGGTCATCTACCTGACGCCCTTTTCGCATCGCCTGGCCGAGGAGCTGGGCAACAGCTCGCTGGCTGCAGAATGGCAGCGCCTGAGATGCAGAGTCAACTTCCACGCCCTCCGCTTCATCCCGCAGGTCGAAGCCACGGCCAAGCTGGTGGTCGGCCGCATGAGAGCATCCGGGCCGTTCATTGCCATCCACCTGCGCTTCGAGATGGACATGCTTGCGTTTGCCGGGTAAGCCTCACTGGCCTCGCTGGCCTGCTTCGTGTCAGCGGGGCAACTTGTCGGCTCTGCCTTTTGGCCTGTGTGTGGCTCCCATGCCTGCCTCGCGCACGCGCTGGGGGGCTTGGGCACTGGCGGGAGCTGAGAGGCCCGCTCCTTGCTGCCTGTGGACGGATATTATCCCAAGCCTCATTGCAATTTTCATACCCACGCTCTATGTCTGTCGCGCATCTCGACATGTAACTGCCTGGAGGTCAACGGCAGTGTCTCATAGCCTCTGCTCAGCCGCCTGTTAGTCCACATTTTGGGATGACCGACCTAGCTCCTTCGTCTGCTCTGAGAGCTCGGGGAAGACGACGCATGAAGCAGGGAGAGCAAACAGGGAAGAAAGCACTCCCAGAAGAGTGTGACAGGAAAACCTAGAGTCTCAACTGCTTGTCTAGTCGAAGGAGCTGTGATGTGATCGTTCCAGCTGGGGAAGACAACTGCTCTAAACATTTTAGAGCCGCAACCTCTTTGTGCCAAAGATTCTTTCTGTTGCACGTGGTGTGGCAGCTGCGTTGATCTTTTCGGGCCTGAGGAGCAGGAGCAGCTGAGAGCCTACAGGAAGGCCAATTTTGCGGACAAGCACCTCGAGACGCAGGAGCGCCGCCTCATTGGGAAATGCCCCCTCACGCCAGAAGAGGTCTGTCATGCCACAGGCCCACTCGCAGGCGCGCTGATCTGTTCAGAGTAGGAAATGTCCAGCAGTCTCTGTCGAGGCCGCTGAGTACGATGCCCGCGTTCACCCCTCCTCATACATGTTCGTGCCTTATAACTAAGTCGTAAGCAGTGGTGCTGATTGGAAGCTCGCCCGGCGAGCTTCATGCAAACTCTTGTCGGGACCTGGCTTCAGACTTCGTGCCAGGTGATCTCAGCGAAGAAGAATTTTCTGAGACGCGGCTTGCCTTTGCTGCGCAGACTACAAGCCGACAATGTTGTCTGCTGCCTTTGCTTCTTTCTGTTTCTGATAAATTAGACAGCTTCACGCGCACAAGTCTGCCGTCAGCCAACCGGGGAGTTTTGCAGGCCTGACATTTGCTACATTTGTCGTGTCTGGATGGAGGAGCTTGCAGGTTGGCGTGATTCTTAGAGCAATGGGCTACGGGAGCAACACCCGTCTCTACATAGCTGCTGGGGATATATTCGGCGGGGACCGATTTATGGTCCCTCTTCGCAACCTGTTCCCCAAGCTTGAGAACAGAACCTCCGTCGCATCGTCTGAGGAGCTGCAGGCAGTTCGTGCAGAGGGGCGCGGCCTGCTCGGCCCAGCAGTGGACTACCTTGTGTGCCTCGAGGTAAAGTGAAATGGTCCAGTAATAATCCGGTGTTGCAAGTGTCCCTCTTGCTGCTACTTGAGTGAGCAGGTACAGGTAGGCTGTGTTTGTTTTCACCACGCTTCTCTTACTGTCTGCTATTGTCCCCTGTTGTTTCCATGAAGTATGGGCAACATTTTATGTTTGTAGGGGCAACATTTTATGTTTATAGGCCCTTTTTTTCAACCTTATCTTGTTGCGTCTGGTTTCATGGACTTCACTGCTGGGGCTATCTTGTATGCTTTGCTTTCTCACGTTTTTATCGCATTTCATGCTCGCTGCAGGCGGACATCTTCATGCCCACGTACAATGGTCCGAGCAACTTCGCAAACAACGTCATGGGCCATCGCCTATATTCTGGATTCGGCATCACCATTCAGCCCAATCGGAAAGCTCTAGCACGTGTGTTCATGGAGAGGGAGGTGAATGGAACTGACGAGAGCTTGTTCCTCACTGAAGTCAAGAGGGTAATGGATGAAACTTCTTCAGGAGGCCCACATCCTCGAACTTCTCGACAAGAGTTCTTCTTCACAAATCCATGGCCGGAATGTTTTTGCCAATCACAAGGGTCAGCTTCCAATTCTGGTGACACAAGCACCATGTGCCCTCTGGCAACGAAAAGTAGTAGTGGTCCAAGATATTGAGGACAGCCGTTCATGATGCTATTGATGACGGAATGGACTGTTGCGCGAGGAAAGCAGTTAGATGTCATGGTTACACATGCACTGAGACGCTGCTCTTGCAATGTTGACATTTGGCAGTTTTCACCAACCTCACTAGTGCCTCATCACGAAATGGGCATCACGTTCTGTCCTGAATTGCAACACTTCTTGCTGTGTATACACTGTCCCATATCGTTTCAGCTCCTAGCATGAAACTTGTCAGCCATACTCAAGTCCCACTCATATGTGGAAAGCACATTGCTCATTTGCCTTTGAGTTCATGTACCTGAGGATGACACGTGCATCATCTTTAGTCAGCACCATCAAAAAAAGATCTCATACTGATTGTAACTATACGCAGACCTGGGGAGTATTTTATGTCATAAAGGATAATTGCTCTTGTATGTCAAGTATACTTGGAATAAAGCTACTATTTTTCTGCATCCTGGATTGATCTATCTAAGTGTTCAACCTATGAACAGTTCTTGGCATCATCTTGCTATGCTTGTACCACACGGCACGGTTCCCTTCTTGATTGTCCTACACCCCATACACATAGGAGCTACATTCCATCTTCTTGTTCAGATATTAAGCGGGAGCAGAAACAGCGTACGTGGGAGGTCTGCTGCACCTTGCTAGCAGCCCCTTAGATCTGTCCATCTGTTACGATCACTGAACACGCCAAAAGAACAATCCCTAACCTATCGATCCTAGTGCTAACTGTTGGGGCTATCTCCCAGTAAAGAACTTACAGCTGAAATGAGGAGCAACAAGAAAGCCAACGTTTGGCACCTAACACCATACTCAATAACCAGTAATAAGTCCACCTTGACTAATTTCATTGAACCTAAGGAACATGGCAACATCAAATTAGACAATGACTTGACCAATCAAGAACAACTACAGCGATGATATAACGGCCTAGGGCCCTTGTGGCCCTTGTGTGCAGAAGATGGGCGCGACTTTTCCCAGAGACTTTTTCACGAGAAATGTGGCGACACAAGCCCCTGCCTTGAGGGGGCCACGCGTCTAGCAAGTTAAATTGAGGCTGCCCTTGTATAGTGAAGGTAGAGGCCAAACCGCCCCCTCTCCGTCAAGTCGGCGGCGCTTGTTGGATCATTACTCAGTCCAAGCCCAGCTGCTCTCTCCGCCCAGCCACTCCCTCAGCCCAGCTGCTCGCGCACGAGCTCGTAGGCGAGAAAGCAGGCTGCGTTGGCCGGCACGCTGCGTGCCATGGCTGGCCCAAAGCCGCGGTACAAGCCCTTCACGCCCTCGGTTGCCCAGACCTTCCGGAACGCGTCCATGGTGCCCTTGTACTTGGGGTTCCTGCCGTGCCGCAATCGCAAGCGCCACACCCCCCCCAACACACACACACACACGCACATCACACAAGCAAACACAAGCACACGCACACGAACAAACGCACGCGCGCACGCGCACACAGCGTATGAGCCTTCTGCCTGGCCATTCCTGGGGTTAGTTCGATTGAGGACAGGCACGCAAACCTCGACCCTTTGCAACGTAACCAGCGTGCACCCCAGTCAAAGTCCTGACTGCATTTTCCCCTGCGCATAGTACCCTCCCGGATGGGCAAGGCGCCTGGCCTCCCTGCTACCAATGGCACCACGGCCTGACTGCACCTCTCAACCACGGCCATCGTCACATTCCAACCACGGGCTGACGGACAACTTAATTAGAACCTGGCAAGACTTCCCCAATTCCACTTACCAGTTGCTATATGACTTGAGGAATACACGATACGGGTGAACACACATGCTGAATTTGAGGTAAAATGGTTCACACCGTCAACTCTACACCAAGAAGGCGAAGTAGGCAGTTTAGCATCCCGTCAGCCCGTGACTTCAAGCACAGCGCCGGCGCAGTGCAGAGGTAGGAATGATCCACGGCGCGAGACTATGCGGGACATGGGACCTGGGGGGCGGGGAGGGGGAAGGCTTGGAGGGTGAGGAGAGGGGGGAGACGATAGTGATACTGGCATGCACGAGCCATGAGAGAGAGGGGCGGGGCTATGGCTCTACTCCGGTTTCCCAGAAAGGTGGAAGAAGAACCCGACACACCAGCTCCTCTAGCACCAGCTCCGTCTGCCCCCTGCTGCGGGCCTGAGTGCGAGGCTGATCCCGCGTGTGCACACCACGCCAGGTGGCGAGGCATGAAGATGGCTCCCCCAGAGTCGGCTTGCGCACCACATACCCAACACCCCCAATGCCTCGTACTGCTCCATGGCCAACACTTGAATGCCCTAGCCATGCTCACGCAGTATGCGCCAACAGGATCTGCTCTGACGGCCCGAGACCCCAAAAACGCAGAGCAATCCCGCCTTGATCCTCTCCTCCCGATCCAAAAAACCGGCACCTGACAATTCCGGGGCAGGGCTCACAGAGTGGGAAACCGCCACCGCCACCCAGCCCAACCTTACCAGCGCCCACCCTTCCCCACGCTGCAAGGAAAGTGGCCCCTGTAGAAGGGCAGCTGCGTGACGGGGTATTCAGTGATGTACAGTCGGTCATTGGAGAATACGCAGGGCCCTCTGGCGAGCAGAGACAGGAAGGCAGTACAGACCAATGAGCCATGGCTCCAATCATGATGCAAAAGTTTATGTTTGCCATCCTTGCGCGGGCTCTGTGCTAATACAGGAAGGGGAGGGGCAGAGGAAGCAGGAAAAGGGGCAACTGGTGCCGGGGGGGGAGGGGAAGGGACAGGGGGCACTCACTTATAATCGTCGATCTGGATCATGCTCTTGATGACATCTGTCGGGTACACAGACGCCCAGAAGGCGGCGCCCGCCACGCCTCCGGCAATGAGCATGGAGCCCCTCCCCAGCTGCGACGTGTCCCTGCCTCCCGCCAGCGCCTGAGAAGCGAAGAGGTTTTAAACAGGTGCCAACAAACCTCTTCAGCCTCCCTGCACCAGCTCTTACTTACACATTCACCGCCGTCACATGTGCCCTGGCTTGAGCTAGCTTCAGTGTAGTCTAGAGCTGTAAGTTCATAGCTGGCCCACTCGGCACACCCGCCAGCGGCCCGATGGCAGAATGGCACACTCGGCGGTGGCACAGAGGCACACCCGGCAGCCGCAAAGTGGCACCGTGCAGGCCAGGGGGCCCATCGCCTGCAGCACCTCCGCTCGCGAAAAAGCTTCTTTCCCCGTTGAGCACTGGGGGCTGACAGTGGGCCAGCATGAACAACCGCCTGATGGCCTGCCTTCAGGCAGGCGCCCAGACGCGGGGGAGCACGTGCTGCTGTTGCGTGTAAGAGTCATGCCGTTCATACTCTCGGTCTCAAAGAGCGACACTTTGCCCTCACCGACTTGTACGTGAGGGGGCCTCACTGGCGACAACAGACTGGGCACATTTTCGGTTGCCTGCGGGACCCTCAGAGTCTTCTGGTTCTCAGAAGACTGGGGAAAGTAAGTGCAGCGGATCAAGGGCAATCCAAAATTGTGCCGGGTTTCAGAGGCCCACGTACACTCCTTCCCACGCACGGCTCACCTCACTCCGGTCCATTGCGTCCACTCCCTTCATCCAAGAGGCGCCGCTAAACAGAGCGCTCGTGCCACACCCTTCACCTCACCCTTCTGACTACCACCCTTCTCACCTTGGCCCCGTCTCCTCCCTCCCCCCCCACCCCACCCCACC
>WELA01013488.1:153263-180411 GCA_009602735.1 Mesotaenium endlicherianum | reverse complement strand
ACGCCTCGGCTGGCGCAGCTGCTGGCGCGAGAGCAACTGCTGCTGGCGCAGCCGTGTGCGCTGGTGCAGCCGCCGACGCCGTAGCGGAGGCTGACGCCGACTCCGGTGTGGATGTCCTGCTTGCCAGTGGAACCGCCGATGCTTGCGCCGCTGCTGGCGCCACTGCAGAGGCCGACGCAGCTGCCAGCGCAGCTGCCACGGACGCTGGCGCAGCTGCTGGTGCCGGCGCAGCTGCTGGTGCGTGCATAGCAGCTGCTGGCGTGGCTGCCGGCGCTGGCGTGTGTGCCGATGCTGCAGGCGCATGCGCTGCTGCCGCAGGCGCGTGCGCAGCAGTTAATAGCGCAGCGGCCGTCGCTGGCGCAACTGCAGAAACGACTGCACTTGCTGGCGCGGGCTTGGCTGGTGGGAAGCTGCAATGTGGCGCGCCCTGGCTGCTCCAAGGGCCGCGAGGACGCGTCGTCAGTTCGGCGTCGGCGTGGCTGCCTCTTGCGAAGCTTGTGGCGCCCCCCCCCGGATGTGTGCGCTAGCCGGAACCCCAACAGCGCGAATTGCGTGTGCGATAGGGCTTTGTGCGCAACCAGGGTTTATGCCTTGGTTGTGCGCAGCCGTGAGCGCCTCGTCGGAGCTCCGGCCGACAATCGAGCCGCATAGCGCAGTCAGGGATGCCCCCCCTTGCGTGGGAATACCAGTTGCGACCGCCGGGTGGCATCTGGCCGTGCCGGGGCGTGTGCGCATGACTCGTTTCGACGTGTGCACAATTGCTGCGGGCGCTGTGCTGATGCGGGGGTGCTGACCAACGGCGCATGCTGGAGCGGCGCTGTCGACGCGCTCCTTCGGCTGCGCTGTTTGTGCAGACGTGCTCTCAGCAGCACGTGCGCAAATGTGCCTGGCGCTGCTGTGCGCAGGTTGCGGCGCTGCTGCTGGGCTGCCACAGAGCGCCTCCAGGTTGCTCTTGGCGCCGCTTGGACGTGACGTTGGTCCGTCAAGAGCGTAGGATGCGGCTGCCCCGGACAAAGCTCGTGGCACCCCCTTCTTGGCGCGTGCGCACGTTGCGATCCCAAAATCGCAAGTCGCGCGTGCGTCGGGGTTTTGTGCGCAGCCAGGGTTTAGGGCCTGGTTGTGCGGAGGCCTGAGTCCATCGTTGGGGATGCGAACGGCAATTGGACTGCGCAGCGCAGTCTGGGGTGCCACTGTTGACGCAAGAATGCCGGCCGCGCCCGCTTGTGCGCATCCGGCTGTGCCGAGCCGTGTGTGCGTGCCATGTGTCGATGTGAGCACGCCGCTGTTGTGCGCAGCTGCTGCCAGACCTGTGTCGCTTGCGCTGGCGGGCGCTGCGTCTGCTGTGCGTGCGCCAGATGGAGCTGCGCTGCTGCCAGGTGGCGCTACGCTGTTGCAAGGGTGCTGGCTTGCGCCGGCCACGATCGCGGGGCCGTCGTTGCAGTCCTCTGGCCGCGCTGGTCGCGCAAATGCCCTGTTTTTAGTGCCTGCGCAGAGGCGCACTGCGCTGCTGTGCGCTGCGTTTTTGCGCTACTGCCGTGCCGCCAAGTGGCGCCTCCAAGTTGCCCCTGACGCAGACTGGCCGTGATGCTGGTTCGTCAAGGGTGAGGGGCGCTGCCGTCTTGACTGAACCTCGTGGTGCCCCCCCTTCGGCGCGTGCGTTCGTCGTGACCCCGGCAGCGCAACTTGCGCTTGCGCTAGGACTTTGTGCGCAGCCAGGGTTTAAGCCCTGGCTGTGCGCCATCCTGGATGCATCATCGAGGCTTTGGACTGCGATCTGGCTGCGCAGCGCAGTCTAGGATGCCTTTCCCCATGCGGCTATGCCGGCCGCAGTCGCTCGGGCGCACCTCGCTGTGCCGGGCTGCGTGCGCGTGCCATGTGGCAGCGCGTGTGCGCAGCTGGCAAGCGCAGCTGCTGCTGGAGCTGTGCCGCGTGCGTTGCTGCCGAATGTGCGCAGCATAGTCCGTGGCGCTGACCCGTGTTGGCGTGTGCGCTTGGCCATGCTGCTGCCGTAAGTCGGCACCCCGACCAGCGTGTGTGTGACACGTGGCGGCGGCTGCTGAGATCTGCTGTTAGCAGCAGCCAACAGCGGGCGTTTGTCCCGTTGCTGCGTGCTCGTGCGCAACGTTGCGCACGTCCGCGCGGCCGTTACTCGCACGGCTGCTGAAACTGTAGCCGAAATGGCCGGCTGGCGGTCTTGTGCCGGGGCGCCACCTGTCGCTGCACAGGCGCTGTGCAAACCTGTTGGCGCCAGCAGGGCAGCGCACGCAAAGGGCGCGTGTGTTGGCGTCTGCGCGGGCTGCGTTGACCGTTGTGTGGACCCGTCGATGGGCCCGATCGCAGCGTCTGCTGCCAGGACTGCGCAGGCCCGAGGCCTGCCACCTGTCAGCCAGTCGAGACTCGCCGTGTCGCTGCTGACGGGTGTCAGCGCGGGACGAGCCGGGCTTGTAGGGGCGTTGATGTTGGCGCCTGCGGCCTCCGACGTGGGCGCTCTGTCGTCGTGCAGACGTGCGCGTGGCGTCTCCGTCGACCCGATAGCGGGGCCGTGCGCAGCGCAGGCTGGCAGAGCTGCGCAGGCTTGGGGCCTGCCATCTGTCAGTGCGTCGGAGCTTGCCGAATCAGTGCTGACAGGTGTCAGCGTGAGGCGAGCCGGGCCTGCAAGGGCGTCAATGCTGGTGCCTACGGCCTCCGTCGGATGCGCTCCAACGTCGTGCGGATGTTCGCGTGGTGCGTGCTGCGTGGACTCGTCGGTGAGACCGCTTGCAACGTTGACTGACATAGCTGCGCAGACCTTGGACCTGCCATCTATCAGTGTGTCGGCACGTACCCTGACCTTGCTGACAGGTGTCAGCGCGGGGTGCGCTAGGACTGCAGACGCGTTGTTGTCGATGCCTGTAGCTCCCGTTGGCGCTTTGTCGTCATGCGGACGTGCGCCTGGTTGCAACGCGGCTGCTGCGCCGTGAGGCAAGCACTGGGGCTACCAGGTGTTGGTGCTGGGCGTGCGCGCAGGGGCTGCGCTACCACTTGCTCTGTCGCTGCTGACGGGTGTCAGTGCGGGGCACGTCGGGTCTGCAGGGACGTCAATGTCGAGATCTGCAGCTCCCGTCGTAGGCGCTCCATCGTCGTACGGACGGGCGCGTGGCTGCAGCGCTGCTGCTGCGCCACGTGGCCAGCACTAAGGTTGCCAAATGTCAGCGTTGGACGTGCGCGCACGTGTTGCGCCATTGCCAGGTGGCAGCGCCACAACGTCGGCCGGGGGTGCGTGTGCGTACAGCGCCCCGTAGGCGTCGTAGCTGTCGGCGAAGAGGGCACGTAGTCGCGCGTTCTCTGCCTCGAACGCAGCTAGCGCCTCGCTGAGGACGTCGTAGCTGAATGCGTCTTCCCCGAGGGTCAGCGCGGCGTTCGTCATAGCCGTGGCTGCCATGATCGCGGGGCGTTCGTTAGCGTGAGGGTTTTGCATCCCTTGCTGGCCTGAAGAGGGCGCTGGGGCGTCATGGGCATGTCCAGACTCTGTGTCGCGCTGCATCTGTAGGCACACTACCTGCAGGTGACCCGCCTTGCCGCAGTAGGTGCAGTCGCCTGGCCTGCTGTTCTGCGCCAAAGTGCAGTCACGACGTGTGTGGCCTGTCTCCCCACATGCCCAGCAAGTGTCGCTCGATGTCACAGCCATGGAGATACGGCCACGTTGAGCGTTATGAGACTGCATCTGTGCAGGCAGCTGCGAGCGCTGCGGCTGCTGCTGCTGGCGTGCAGTTGCGGGGCGAGCTGTTGACGATGGTACCACCGGGACCTTGTGTCTTACGCCCGTGGATGCAAGGCCTATACGGTCGCTGATGTTGCTCCGTGCGGCGGCCAAGCTTTGCTTCTCAACAGAAAATTAGGCCTGCTCCAGCAAATACTCAGAGCCGTGGCGATTAATGAGAGGGACGACAGCCCTCTCCCTCAGACGCGGCTCAACGGCGTGCAAGAAAATTTCCGCGGCCCCCCGGTCGGTGATAGTGCCGACGTCGCGGCCTAGGTGCACCAAGCGGCGGTACATCATGCGGTTTTGTTCTTACGTCGGAAGAAGTGGTGCAGCTTGTACACCTTCTCTTCAGTTGCAGCCTGGAACTCTGTCTTGAGGATGTTCCAGAAGGCTTGCACTGGGTCCGCTAGCAAGGTCGCCACCGGTGGGTCACCTACAAGCTGGGTGCGTGTCCGGAGCTCGGCTTCCTTCTCGCAGAAGGTGTCGCGGGCCTCGTGAGAGAGGTAGCGCATAAGCGTGTCGAAGACGTCGCGCTTCGTCAGCGTGGGCGTCTTGAGCTTGGCTGCCGCAAAGTCAGCCTGAAACTCTGAGATGGTATCTTCCAGATCACAGGTGCCTGGCCTGCCGCTGAAGCGATAGGCGGACCTGTCGGTCTTGACCTCTTGGTCACCTGACATAGAATACCAGAAATCGTTATGAGCCCACTGGGACGGTGGCTCAGAAGCAACTGCCGTGCGCTGGGGCGCGGGTTGCTCCTCTTCAGAGGGTTCAGTGATAGTGCTGAGATCTGAGTCTGAGTCTTCTTCACTAACCTCTTCGTAGTATGGCTGATAAGAACGTCCACTACGGGTAGGCATACGCTGAAGATTCTAATTGCTTGCAGGCAAAGAGAGATCTTTTAGAAGTAAGGAGTGTGTACTCTCCAGAGTGAGCACCTCAAAATTGTAAACTGGTAGGAATACAACTAATGAAGTATGGCCCAAAACATCAGTGGAAGCACATCATGATCTACAAGAGTAGTCCTCTGCAAGGGTTTAAGCTGTGACTTTGCTCACCACTTGTGAAGGTCTTCAAGTGACTGGAAGCCAGGAGGGCTTGCTCTTCACAAGAGCGTAACTAAGTGGTCCTGAAAACACAAGAGATAAAAGTGTAAGCTTTACTGATAATCTCTGCTACTAAGACCTGGCACAATGGGACTTCTAAAAGATGTCTCTCTAGGGACATCTCTGGTAATTATACTCTTGGAAACCCCGCGGATTAGGCGCGGATTCAATGCATATAGTCTTCATCTAAAATCTACCTTTGTATACACCTAAAGTAGGTCTAGCGCACGCGCCAAGCGTTGACTTGTCACGTGGCATCTATACCCTAGGCATGCAAGCATAGCAACTCAATAGACTAAATCACACAAATACAAAGAGGCAAATGCTTGTCCGAGGTTGATCGCTCACACGCTTGAAGCACGGGTACGTGCGACGACCTCGACTCAATAAATCATGACAGTGGTTTTTGCGCGCTTGCAGTGCTCGTTCTAATTTTGCAAATTCTTTTAGCGGATCTAATCTACAACTTTTATCCTTGCATGAAGTCCTTTTTGGGAATTCCACAACTCTAACGTCGATGGTACAAAGCGTGGCAAAATGGAAGTAAAATCTTCAAGCGTGGGCAGAAGCGTGCCTTCTTGGGCCTCTTGTGGCCTTGGGAACTCGTTCTCTTTCGCGCCTTCTCCTTCCTTCAATTTCTTGCTTTAATGTGAGCGAGAATGAGGGCAAAGTGTGCATAGCTTGTGCTTTATCCAAGCACCCGCATGCACTTACCTCGAAGTTAGCACTTCATCTACTTTATGTTGAGTGAATAGTCATGTGCGCTGTGCCTCGTAGGCATTGCGCGTGACGGCATGACTTAGCTCTTATTAAGTGCCCATGCTGACGTGGGTTAAGAGACCTTATGTCACGTCGTGGCAGTGGCATCGTGGCAGTGATGCCAATGTGCCAGGGGCTAAGGTGGCCTGTCGCCTCATTGTTGCTTGGCTTGGCAGCTGCTGGCTTGGCCCTTACTAGCCTTGGCAATGTCAACCCCACGGCCGACCTGGCTTGTAAGTCCCCTCCATTGCTGGGTGTTGGGATTGACCCGGTTTATGTGTAGTCACTCTACACGTGTGACGGAAGGAACTCGCGTCCAATGTTGACTTTTACATGTCACAAGGGTTCGATCAACTGTTGACTGTCTGTATCTAAGCGCTTCGTGACTTCCGCTACGCGTGCAAACCGCCCAATAATTTGTTAGTTGCGACACATTTTGGTGGGATATAAACAAGGATTAAGCAACGTACTTGACCCAAGTGGCTCATTCATAACCTACTTCAACTAAGCTTCTAACCAAGCACGCGTTGCCTCGCTCCGTAGCATTGTGCAATGTGCACCCTAGTTTTGAAATTTGGATATGTTGTATACGGATTCGCCGATTCGATGTACGTACGGAACGTGAGAGTCAAATTTGTATGTTGGAATACGTCGAACTACGTGAGTGTCGATGGAATAGACCTACTATAAATCAAAGATATTTCAAAAATTCTGGTTATACGCCAATACGGAGTAATGCAATACGTACGATTCGGCCAATAGAGGCTGTACGGGAGTATTTTAAAACTAGGAGGTGCACCTCATCATTATGCGCATTGCACTCCCTAGATATACATGTTATTGCACCTTGCCCTACTTGATTCGACATTGTCAAGTTGTTAATGGCTTGTCAAACCTAGGAAAAAAATATAGGATTGTCGTGTGGAGCCTCATTCACATGATGTTTTGACTTGAAGCCCATTAATATAGAACTGCATGTAGAGGCCCTTGGTGATGTGGAAACGATTAAAAGTCTAGCCATAGAATGTAGTGTAGTGAACAAATAGTCCTTGCTGGAAAAAAAAAACACACACACACGTGTATATATCTAGGCACCAATCAAGGTTTTCGGTGACCACAAAAGTACCGTTTCCTCAAATTTTGAGTTTCTTCCCAGAAAGTGTGCAATAGCCATTTCAATGCTAGCAACGACAGAAAAGCATTGTCAATAAGCATGATCAAATCGTGAGAATAGGTGCTACACATTTTGAAGCACGGTAAGTTTGACGCAGATTCTAGATCAATTCTACATAGGAACGGTGTAATTTCTCCTTGTGTCCCACTTAGTTGTCACTTGTTTTAAAAACAAGCAACATTAGAGGAGCATGTGAAAGAACACTCGTAGCCAACAAAATATGACCAGATTCACAAATATCAAGTGGAAGCAATTGCATAGAGATTTCCGCTATATTACAAAGGGCTTGGGGCTTTGCCTATAATTATTCTGGTCACTAACATGACGCCAATGAACATCTTGTAGTCCACACAACTAGGGAAAAATGAGGAGGCTTATAAGGACTGGATCATGATGTTACTGTCGACACGCAGTCATACAGCATGATGATGATGCAATCCTGCCTGCCTATCTCTACAACCCTAAATACTTGACTTATAAGAGGCATAGGGCACTACTGGCTGCTGTCAGCCTCATGTAGATCCATGCACCGGTCTGGAGCAGTCCTTTCATCACAGACTCATTGCTCGAAGAGAAAGTGCTTATTTCGCACATGGACAAGAAGCATGTATCTATTTCAATGAGGATCAGGGCTTATCTCTGACCTGCTTGTTGAAAAAAAGCATACTTTGAGACCATGATGAAGCCATCATACCGTTGCATCAATGGCGTCCATGGTGGCACCAACAGGTGCAGGGAGCATGCATTGAAGCACAGCAGGTGTGGACTTTAGAAGGCTACGCAGCCAGTGCAATGGCCTCTTCCACAGGATAAGCACTGAACCTCACTGGCATGCTGCTGCTGATGGGCCAAGTATTCACCAGCAGGGATGAGTATAATGACACGAGGTTGTGCTGTGAGGTCAACCTTCACTCACCTCGACTCTAGCCAATAGAAATAAGTAACCAGGACAGAAGGGGTATATGGGGCGGGGTCACTTGAACCAGTGGGTAGAAACTACATGATACTTATGAGCTCGTAACAGCACTTCAGAGGTATATGTGCGAGTGCGCACAATGACAGTTGGCTTTGTTTTGTTTCCCCATATGACCATAGGTGGACATGGCACGCTGAATCCCCGAAGTAAGGACTTCTTCTTGATAGGCCTCGGAGATATAATAGAGCGTGGCACGGGCATTACCCACTTGGTTATCCATGGATGAGCTGCAGTTCAAAAAACAGGAGATTGTGAATAGATGGGCATCATAAGGTTGCAAAACTGCCTCCTACGTCCACCACCACCCACGAAAAACAGAACATGCAAGGGCAGTCAGGAGTATTGATTCCACGAAGAGGCGCTTACCAAGAATCTCCTCAGGTGTTATCCTTTGCCATGTATCTCGAGTCAGCATCCTCATCACAAGGTCCTTGGCATCCTCAGATATATTCTTCCAAGGGCCCCAGGCCATATCAACTTTCCCTTGCTTGATAGCTGACAGAATGCCCTCTTCTTCCTCATGCCAAAAAGGAGGCACACCACACAGCAGGATGTACAGAATGACACCCAAACTCCAAACATCTGCTTCGATGCCATAGCAGCCATCAATGACCTCTGGTGCTACATAGTAAGGGCTCCCAGCCAGCATTGTCAGCTTCTTACCTGTATCAGGAACATAGAAAAAAACTTCAGTGCCACAGCAGGATAATGACCAGTGGAACACGAAACAGACTAAATCTCCCATTAGGGCACTCCCCACATGAGGCCTGAGGAAGATTATTACTGAACATGTGGATTCCCCTAGAATGCACATATCTCCACTGACGAACCTATTCCCACACCAGCTCTACTCTTGCGCTCTTGCTAGTAAAATGAGTAAAATAAAGTCCTCACCTAGTTTGACAAATGTGGAGGCTCCAAAGTCAGCAAGCCGCACTATTGTGTCAGACTCCTTGTGGCACAAGAGGATATTCTCAGGTTTCAAGTCTCTGTGAAGAACACTCTTAGACCTGCAGTGACGGACAACTTCAGCAATCCTAGCACATACTTCCGCTGCATTGGCCTCGGAGTAATGTCTCCGTTCTGATATACGAGTGAACAGATCACCCCCATTACAGAGCTCCATGATGAGGCACACGTGCTGCATGTACAATACAAAAGACATGTATTATTCGCCGTGATGCTTCTTTGATGTTCTGATGAGATATACATAGGGCTTTGTCAAAACATTGTACTTGGAGGTTCCTTAAATCTAATCCCCTTCTCCACCCTCCACCCAACACGAGGAGGCAGGTCACCTGTTGAAGACTCTACATATGGAAAAGCTTACTACATCTTCTTGCATGATTCCAGCCATTGCAAGTCGTTTGATTAGCTAGTCAGATGTAGGCACGACTTGCACGAATTCTATACATTGAAGGAAAGGACCTGCAATTCGACCCTTTCTATGCCAGGCAGGACCCACTGTTGCTGACCATGACATGGCAGTAGAATAAATAGTCACATGTAAGCGACCATATCAAATTAATAATATAATTTTACTGTACTCCAGTTTAGACGGGTACGCAGCGAGAAAAATGCGCAGGACTGACCTGTGAGTCCTCTACGGTGTCACGCAATGTTACGATGGATGGATGTTCCCCAACGGCTTCCATGACAGCAACTTCAGTCTGCACAGCTGCCACAGCAGCTGGCGTCCTCAGCCTACTCTTGCTAATAACCTTACAAGCTAATCGTTCACCTGTCCGCCTGCTGATACAGGATCGTACACATCCAAATTCTCCCTCTCCAATGATTGGACCCAAGTCATAGTAATCTAGAACGTTCACATATTGCTTTTGCAATATGCTTACTGTGTGCACTGCTTCTGAGCCGGATTTAGTTCTCTTAAGGTGATCAGACTGCACCAATGCACCAGCTCGGTGAGGGGCTGCTCCCTGAGACGGAAGTTGTACATGATCGGTAATATCTAAGCTGTTCAAAGTATTACAAAGCTCAGGGTCCTTCACGTTAGTAACTCTGATAACAGTAGGCACTACTTCCTTCTTCCTCCTAGGTAGCCTGAATATACCCATGATGCGTCAATCAAGGCCCATCCGCTTCTACGCTCTCATTGTAAGAATGTCATAGCATCGGGATCAATTTTCATGCATGATCTCAGCTAACAACAATCCACACGGTCACTTCCAGCATGCAGCGAGCAAGTACTGAGGAACTTGGTGTCTTATGTTTCGTATGTACGTAACCCCATAACACCCCAATGCCTACATCTCGCTCAACGTTCGACATGTAGGTCATTGTCATCGGCGAACCCGGAAGTGATGGGCTTTCGAAAGCATATGGCACTTGAGGCTGCTTGAGGCAACTTGAGGTGCCTTGACGCTCACTATACACCAATATAGACTAATGTCTTACATCGCGTCAGTGATGAGAGCGGTATTATTTGTCTTTTTATAGGTGTGTGTGGCCTGTCCGTCTGTGACGCCAGGAAAGGGCGGAAGGGACTCTACTAAAGACCACTTGAAATGACTTGAAAGCACTTCAGAGGCATGATATATGCATCGAAACTGATCGTTACACTCTCGCGACACAGAAGCAAAATTTAAAAGGTTACCTGAGCTAACGCAGATCGATCGATGCTGACTGATGCCCGACACTGCCCGTCGGGACTCGGGCCTTGGCAGTACGAGGCAGTAGAGCCCGATGCATTTTTCTGACAAAATATGCACGCTCCCTCTGACCTTCTGTCATCTTCTGTTATTGTTCGGCGCCACTTGGCATCTTTTGGTGTGACCTATAAGTTTCTCTTATTACTGGCTGCTGACGGGCTGTCTATTGTACCTCGGCTAACATCGGCTAATATCAGGTGACGTCAGGGTGTAGTACATCGTAGGCAAGTCTTGGCGGTGGCTCGAATCGGCTCAAATGACGTTCTGTCCGGTACATGGAGAGTCCAGACCAGTCGAGAGTCTAGACAGGCCTCTTGATTCGACCAAATCCTCGACCGTAAATTCATCTTTTGCCAAAAAATCAGGGTAACATCCAACAATATCGAAAACATTTCCGAAGCATTTCTGAATTATACAATAAAATACCATGAATTATTTGACATCCTTTTCGTAGTGAGGTTTTAAAACACCCAAAACAGCAAGGTCGGTAGAAGGTCAAACATGTGACAATGTTTGCACGAGGCCCTTCAGGATCGAGGCGTAATTTATCGATATATCTGAACTGCCCAAAATTCACAACGAACATCGAACATATCTTGAATTCTGTACTTGAAGATTTAGGGCTGCAAGTTGCAAGTGTGCGGAGCAGAAGAGAGAAAGAGAAGCGATATAGACGATATTGTCCGATGCAATGCACCTGCACTGAACGCCAATATTTGACTGAATGCTACGGTTATAGCTCAATTATAAGGAGGCATGCATCACGTTTCTCGTTACTGATAGATGGTGATTCTTCACATCCGCAGAGCTTGAGCGTTTAGTCCTAATTCGTGCCTGTGCCTGTGCCACCCTGTGCGCATCCGACTGCCGACAACACCTGGCCCCTCCCATCGTGATTCAGTGTTGACTAAGAGGTAAACGGTGGTCTTTTATTTGACTGCGTAGGTCCCTTTGCGTGTGGAACAGACGTGGCAGCTGTTAAGCTTCAGAAAATAGAACCCAGCAAATGAAAGCAGATTGAACCAGGTTGGTTTCAACCTTACTCAACCTCGATCTTAAAAGTATACCATTTGCACTCGATCACTCTAAGCATCATGTAATGAGCACCAATACTAAGACTCATTGAGGATCATGCGATGTCTGCTCATGCAGGTTCTCTAACCACGTACGACGCCTGTTACTAGTGTGAGCAATTTGCCTTGTGCTTGCCCGCCCAAGTAGTAACAGGTTCTAGATGGCTCTCTTGAAGCTCGGCTTTTTAACGTCATTTGTCAGATTTGCTCCTCGACTTTCGATTCCAAGTAAAGCAAGGCAAGCCCATATATCACTTCATTGTGACGGGCCCCAGATACGGAGTGCAACAGAAGTGGTTCGAATCTCACAATGCCACAAACTGAATCCCCCTGTTTTGCACAGTGCTTTGAAACATCGAATACAAAAATTCCATCCAAGTTGTGCAACTTTCTCTTCAAACAGCTCGTCTAATTGGGCGAGACTAGTCAGTAGCACCGCATCAAGAAGCAGTACTGAATCAGCGGGACCCGGGATCGTGGATGGAAGTGGTGGAGTGTCACTTATTCAAGGAGCGTCAAGAGGCCTGGGCCTTGAATTTGTATGTGGCCTTCAATTACATTCACTTGGTTCACCTTACGGTGTAGGCAAAGTCTACCGATTACTGCAGACTTCATGAGATGATACTGGTTGGTAAAATCTTATACTGCGTACATAATTTGTTCTTTAGTAGAAGATTCATTGTGGATGAGATTGCTGAACGATGAATAAATGCTGAATGATACTTGGTTGCATTTTGTACAAATGCAATCATTAAGAAAGTCCTTGTTTCATATGAAAAAGGCAACCTCATCATCATATCACTCGATAATGTACAGGTCAAGCAGCTGCTGGAGATGAGACCAAACGGCCATGTGGTGGCCACGTGTCGAAACCCTGGTGGCGCGGACAGCTTGGCCGAGCTTCAGTCCCTCTATGGAGAAGACAGGCTGATGATTGTAGCCTTGGATGTCACCCAGGAGGACACAATCTCTGTAGGCAATAGCTCTTTGCCTCATCCCATTCATTCCATGCAATTTCTGGACCTGTGCACCCAAGTGCTAATACTCCCCCTCATAGGTGATGGGGAGTTGACAACAAAGCAGCAGGAACCTTTTCCCAAGCTTGCAGAGAGAAGGCATGCATGCATGCAGAGCTTTGCCTCACGGCTGTGAGTATGTCTTTGCCTTTTTTAAAGATAAACTGCAGCTGGCAGTTCTGGGCTCGAAGCTGTCGACCCTCTGCTCTCCGGTGGCCAGAATTCCTTCCACCACTCTGTCCTGGCCGCATTCTTTGCACAAGTTGCAGGCCTGTGCCTGCCAAATAGGTGACACATGGCCCAGCATGCTGGTACATGGGCACGCCCACACACATGAAGACAATCGCGTGGTCCTGGCGCTGGTGCTGGTGCTGCCTGCAGGAGGCGGCTGCTGCAGTGGCCGCACGCCATGGACGCTTAGATCTTGTCGTCAACACTGCAGGCCTGCTGCACAAACAGGGCGTCCTGCAGCCAGGTGAGGCCTCACTCCGACTCACTCTCAGCATACATGTTCTGGGCGTGCTATCTGGATATCTGGGTTACCGGGAAACGCGTGGCTGGGGTGAAGTTCTCCCTGAAGAAAAAAGGCGCTGTGTTGAGCGTACCGAGTTTGTCAGGTTCTGTGCGCATCGGCACTTCTCTGCCTGCTTCGAGGCACTCCTAGAATCTGTCAAGGAAGGGATGGCCCACTTGAGAGATGCAGGGGTGCACGAGTGCGTCGTCTGGGACCAATTGAACCCGGGGAGTGCAAACACGTAGGCCATTCTTTTTCCATCTACTCATCACGCCATGTTTTGTGAGGAGATGCCTGTGCTGGCCCCGTCTTGGTTTTAGTTACCGGAAATAAGTGCACTCGTTATGGCCTTGCTTGTTGCCCATGAGGCCGGCACTGGTGTCAGTCTCTGCAGGAGAGTGTTACTCCAGCTCCACAAGGAGTGAGTCACGCCTGTCATCAAGTGTTCCTCACTCTACTCTATGAGCTGGCGTTAAACCCATCGCTGGCCTCAGTGTGACGAGAATCTGAGTTACGCCTTGGACCAGTGTGACTGACTGGCTTTACTTCATCGGCTCGCTTTCAAGCGCATCCCCTGCTGCAGTCCGTAAGTGAGCTCCACGACAGAAGGCATAACCCCTGATACTCTCCTACCCTGCATTTGAGGGCAGGCATTTGCTTCTGGGCGCAGAAGCAGTTGACGGTCTTGGGAGGGGGTGCTTGATCTGGGGATGGGGTGTGGGGCAGAAACTGCCCTCAATAAGATTGACCCGAAGGCGCTGCTGATGCTGTACCAAGTGAACGCCATGGGCCCTATCCTCGTCACCAAGGTCTGTCTATCTGTGCCTGTCTGCGTGTCTGTCTGTTTGTCTGTCTGTCTGTGCCAAATGGTTCTGCAGTCTTGTGTGCCTTATCAAATACATAGCTGCAGCCACTCTCATCTCTCAAAGCTGCTCGTCGATTGTACTTTTGTGGAGCAAATGATGTACTCTGGCACTGGAAGCAAGTCTTGTGCCGACAGTGCCGAGCTGTCACTGGATGCACATAGCGTGTGTGTGCGCGCTTGAGGCCAGGTGGCAGGCCAGGTGGCAGGAGCATGTGCAACTCAAACTGTACTTTCCAAGTGTGCATACAGCTCCATGTTTTTTAAGAGAAAGTGAATTCCCTTTATGAAAAAGTGTATACTCGTATTAGTGCCATTAAGATATGGTCTGTGTGATTCGAACACCTTAGCACGCCGGTGTTGTTCTTGTCGAAATCACTGTTAGTATTGTCCTGGTATAGCGTCTCACCGCTTCTACTTTTCTCTTCGTCTGAGAGGACATTTCTTACAGCGGAAGTGATATGCTCAAGGCTAGACTCGAAGCTACTAGTGTGCTTAGCAATGATCCGGTGCTGGTTGATGTGGCAGCATATGGTGCCTCTGCTGAGAGCGGGCGGGGGTAAAGGAACCGGAAGACCCACGGCCGTGATTGCAAACATCAGTGCCAGGGTGGGCTCCATTGGGGACAACAGCTTAGGCGGCTGGTACTCCTACCGCGCTTCCAAATCGGCGTTGAATCAATGTGAGTGCTTCTTTTGCAATTCCATAGTCCTTTTTCGCTGATGCCATGCGGATCGCTCGTGTAGTACATGGACCCACGCATGCTTTCCTTTTGAAACCTTTTCATTTATGTGTCTTTCTATGATGCAGCATTACTCCTGTACTTCTCTCAATTACTGAAGCGCCAGGTGCTTGCGATTATAACTTTGGAGTGATGGGAGACCATTGTAATATATGTATGTGCATGCGTGCATTGAGCTCAAATAAGCATAAGGTTCATATGCAACGGACAGGCTTGTGCTTCTGTTTAGCTTCATATAAGCAAGAGAAAAATGTTCATGAGGTTTTTCATGTCGCCTACATTTTGGGCTAGTTGTATAGGGGCATGCCGTGTATGTTTTGAGGGCTTCTTTGTGAAACCTCATTTGTGACAGTGACCAAGACTGCTGCGGTGGAACTTGCAAGGAAGAAGGAACCTATTGTGTCCATTCTGTTACACCCAGGAACTGTTGACACAGACTTGTCGAAGCCTTTTCAGAGGAATGTGCCTCAGGGCAAACTTTTCACCAAGCAATACTCCGTGGAGCGCTTGCTGGGTATCATAGACGTTGTTGACGCCAGCCACAATGGCAAGTTCTACGCGTGGGATGGCCAAGAGATTCAGTGGTGATGCGATCCGACGCTTTTCTGAGAATATGTAACCACATGCAAACTATTATGTGAGGGCAGTTCTGTCTGCATGAGGATTTGGGTAAATTTTCCTTAAACATTCATATTTATTCATTGTTTTACCGTTAGTTAAACATCCTGGACGTGAGTCTTGCATACGATTGAGTTGCGTAGATGGCTGGGGGCCAATTGTAAGTAACTTACACCCAACCTACACCTTACTATCAGGTGCAATTCTTGCATTTTGGCCGCCCTTGATGCCAATTCACTTTTATCATCGTCAAGATGGCCGTTAACCAGGAACTTTGGTCCACTACGTGCACGCGAGTTCGCTGCAGTCATTAGCAGTTCTTGGTTTATTTCATACAGTATGTCTCAAAATATGAATTTGGGCTAGGGTGAAAATAAGTCCAAATAATGTAGTTTTTCTAGACCTTTATTGCGTGGTCATCCGTACAGTCATAAAGTCAGTGCATGTTGTCGAGCTCATAAATTGCAGTCATGGCTGCTTTCCAGGTGGCTTGAATGTCGTCATTGCAACAGTTGAACAACTTTTGGGATCATGCTTTGCATAAGAATTGCTAGTGGCAATCCAAATTAACTCACAAATATACCCTGCTGTACCGCATAAACTTTTAGAGTCGCTTCGCATAGTCCTTACAATAATGCATGCTTTCCAAGTCAGCCAAAAAGCATATTGTTCAATGGTGTTTAAGCGGACTGCAACAGTTCCCCATTCAGCACTTTCACCTCTCAAGTCTGACAGTTTCAGGTCAACAAGTACTTTATTAAGTTCCTGGGGCACGCTGTTAAAAGTCCTCGAGTACATGGAATCAAACAGTCAGAGTACCAAGCCCTGAAGTATAGGCAGATCGGTCACATCACAGGAGCGCAAGAGATGCAAGATATGGGCATCACATACTTATTTTTTTCTAAAACAGGGGCCAGGGGTGCACCACCATCATATAATGATTCAGAAAGGATTCCCAAAGACTTGAGCCACATGCTCTCCACCCCCACCTTGGTAAGAGCTGCCTCAGCACGCACAAGCACTCGCCTATTACGGTAGTCCGCTCCACCAGCATCAACCCTTGCTAGCCAAGAGGGGTCGTTCATTCAGGTCCAGCGTGCTCTTCCACCGTGCCAAAGAGCATCACCAGAGCGAAGCGGAGCCCACAGGCACGACAAGCTCTACATACCCCGCCAGCGTGACTAGGTCTGCATGCGTCGCCAGAACGACTGCAGCACGTAAAGCCTGTAGGGCTTCTCGTGTTTGTTGTGTGAGGTCAAATCGTCGCCCGCAGAAGTGGCAGCAACATCCACGGCACCACCGCGGCACAGGCCGAGCTTGGCTTCCAACATGTCCCTGAAGATTGTACAAGTGGCTGATGCAGGAAGCACTGCAGGTGGGCGTTTTCTGCGCGCGCGCGCGTGCCCGTGTGCAGCGGGAAGCGAGACATCGCCGCTTGCTCTCTGTGCCGCAACACGTGGCAATCTTTTCACTGGGCGGGGCCGCTGTCGCCCACCAGGCCGAGGAAGTCATCCTTGATGGTCCCTATGCAGAACTGCGCACTCGCACCCAGCATGGAAATGAGCAGGTGAATGGAGGTCAACGCACCACTTGTTGCCACATCCCTTCAATGACAGGATACGACCGATATATGCCGTAATTTTATGAAGCAGCGAGGGGGTTGACTCACGATCTCGGTGGCATCGACTCGCGTGCCGACAATCTTGACGCGGATCTCGCTGTCCTTTTGCACCCGCCACTGCAGCGCCACCCGCCAGCAGCCTCAGCACAGCAGCAAAAAGAAATTCCACACACCAACGCGTACATGCACACTTGCACACGCCCGCGCAAGGCTCTCCTTTGCAGCTCGCTTTCGCCATCAGGGCCACACAAATACGCGCACGTGTGTGCTTGCACACACACACATACACACACACACACACACACACACACACACACACGACACAGCCTTGTCCAGCGTTCATCCACAACGACAAAAGAAAGTGATACTCGTCCCCTCCAGTATTCAAGAGCAGGCTCGGTGCCACAGAGCACATGCAAGCTCCCAAGGGTTCGTCCCAGTGCACTTTTTGCTCCCCACCCCTCTCGACCCGCTTAACATGTCTGCAGCAGTTGCCAGGAGTCAGGCAGGCAGGAGCCGCCAGATCAGCACGGGGATGCCCTCACTCCAGGCCGACAACAAAGTAATGGCCAGCCAGAACACGGCACGTGGCAAGCCCTCGGTAGAGAAGCAAGGGCTCCAAGCAACTGAGCATCCTCAGACCATCCTTTGCTCACAACATTTCTTCCACCCGCGTGCACATGCATGCGCACGCGCACTTGCACACGCACACGCACGCACACGCACACGGCCCAGATCACTGCCAGGCCTGCACATCCCCAGCTTGGACAGCCCAGTCTAGGCCTGCTTGGTCTCAAGAATGGACTAATTGAAGGTCTCATGGGGGGGGACAAGGGGGGAGGGGGAAGGGGGACGGGCGAGGGGGGTGCTTACACGGCCGTCACTGGTCTGGTAGCTGTTGGTGTCGCCCGACACAAAGTTCATGTCATCTTGAATCAGCTGCACCCACGCGCGCACACACACACACACACACGCCCCCACGTACAGTGCCAGACAAGGCCAGCTCACACATCACCCGGGCTGGCTCGCAGACAAGGGCCTCGAGAAAACAAGGGGGGGACATGATCCTCCTTGAGGGGGCAGGAAGGCCACTGGCAGTCATGGACGTAAGAGGAGAAGGCTACGGCTCACATGAGCACCCACGGATGTGCTCCCTCCCCTTCAGCGGTGGCAAGAGGCAAGTGGCAACAGGAGCATGAACGTGTCTTGAGAGAGCTGCTCTACCATCGATCCTCACCCAGACCCAGAAACCCCTTGTTCCCGCGCAGCCCCCTGCTACCACTACAAAGAGATAGGGCGTTGTCTCTTCGGCACAAGCTCACAGGCAAATGAGCACGCAGCACGGCAGGAGCCAGAAGAGCACTCTCAGGCCCTGCTACTGGCTTAGCCGGGCCTGCCCCCCGCAAGCCCGACGATACTCAAACCCGAAACCTCGGAGCCCCTGTGGGATGCCTGCCGGGAGGACGCCAGCAAGCTGCAAAAGGAGACGGCCTTCTCCTCGCGGCTGGCTTGGGCACAGGAGAAACACCCCCACCCGACCTCAGGAGAAAGGCGCGCCGGAAGAAGGCCAGGATGAGATAAAGGAAGGATGAGGGAGAGGAGTGGAGAGGAGTCGAGGGACTGCCAGTAGCGTACATGGTTGGACACGAAGATCTGCACAGGCCCCGCCTCCGCGAAGAAGCCCATCTGCCGCAGGCGCCCGCCCACATGCGCACGCAGCCGCACACAACCCACACACACACACACACACACACACGCACAGAGAGAATGATGGAGGGAGCGGTCAGAGAGGTCCAGAGTGACTCCCCGCACTCCCCGCGAGACGTGCCCAGAGGGGCGGTGAAACTGCATGCATGCCGCAGTCCAGGCACATGAGCAGCAGCGTCTGCCACCCCTGCATGCGACCTCTGACATGCACCAGATGGAAATACTGAGGTTCCCAGGGGCGGATGCAGTGCAAGCAGAGCGGTGACTCATTCTCTCTCCACTGTCGTAGTAGCTCACTGTCGTATGAACAGACCTAACATCGAGAGAATGCTACCCTGGGAAGGGGGGCAAGGGGGGAGGGGGGGGGTGGCGTGTGGTCATTAGTCCTGAGAACTGAAGGTTGGCGCCCTTGATGTCTGAGGGGAGACACGTGAGTCGCACACGGCTTGCTAACATGCTCAACCGCATCCTCCCCCCCTCCCCCTGCGTCCCCTCCCTCTGTTCCCCTCCTCGTGAAGGGCCGGAGACGGCAAAGCTGCGTGGCTGGTGACACATCATTGTTCATGATGGCTAGCAGCCCAAGGAGTGTTGAGCTCACCCCAGAAGGGAAGCCCGACGGGTGATAACGAGGGGGGAAGCAGGGAGGAAGCTCCAGGTCCAGGGGTTTCAGACTTAGGGTTTGGGGCGCACAACCCACCCGCCCACCCGCCCGCCCGCCCGCGCGCACACTCGCCCACCACCTAGATATTCACAATATGAAAGCCGGGGTGTACAATCAGCCAGCCAGCCAGCCAGCCAGAGCCAGGCAGGCGAGCAGGCAGCCAGCCAGACAGCCACAGGCAAGCGGGCAGGCGGAAGGCAGGCAGGAGGGCAGAGCAGGCGGCGTACCTTGTTGACGGTGGTGACGACGGCCTCCAGGATCTCGCCCTTGAAGGGGCGGAACACGATGCACTGGTACTTCACCGGGAACGTCACGTAGCCCGTGCCGTCGCGGATGATGCCCTGCCCGATGGTCTCCACCTGCGTCACCGCCACCACAAACCCGTGCTTGCCTCTGCACGCGAAGAGAGCGAGAGAGAGCCCCCCCAAAAACCCCCCCAGTCCACCCGGCAGCCAACAGGAGCATCAGCATCAGCAGTAGCACTATCACCAAGAGCAGCAGCAGCGGCGGCAACGGCAGTGACAGCAGCAGCACAGGGCAGAGCAGGTCAGCTCTTGTCCTTGTCCTTCAAGAGCACACGCAATAAGTACGTAAGAAAGCTCTGCCTTCTCCCAGCAGAGGCTCCTCAGCAGAGCCTGACGATCGGACAAAGCCTTGACTCCCCGCAAGATTTACCCTCCCTGAAATTACACTGGGATGGCATGCGGCAGACGAGCAGCCTGCCAAAGGGGTGAAGAAATACCCTTTTTAACTAAAGGAATAGGTGTCCCCCACATATAGGGGCGACCTCCATCAGCCCTTGGTGCGGTGCAATAATGAGCCCCACCCCCGCTCTCCCTTCTCCCCCTTACCCCCCCGTGTCGCGCTCAATAAAAAACAAAACAAGCATACTATTTCTTTAGTGAAGTATATCAAGCAATGCTTGCTATCTCACATGCATCGAGCCCTTCGTAGGTGCATGTGTGTCTTAACAGTTGTTTCAGATGAGCATGAGCACGTGAGACACAGCTCGAGCAAGTGGCATTGGAGTGATGAAGGAGGGTGCAGGTTTTGTGCTTCACTGGCACTCTTCAGCAGTCCATGGCCGGCCAACAGAGGGAGGTCCACTTTTAAAGGCAGGTAAGAAGTGTACGTACGTGCAGGTTCCCTCCACTTCGGTGATCAGTTTGGCCACCAGCTTGTTTTTGAGCTGGGGTCCAAAATGCCGCGGGTGGAGCTGCATCTTCTTCTCGAGAAAAATGTGGAAGAACATTGTGCTCAGCTCTTTTCTGGTCCAGCTCTTATTCTAACGTTCTGTGGTGCTTGGCAGAGGGTATGTTAACATGCTTTTGCCTGCCAAGAACCAGTTTGATGACAGTATCCGTGTTATCTATAGAATACGGATAAGTATAGTACACACAAAGAAGCTGGAAGAAAGTTACTCAAAAAAGGAAAATCTCATACATATAAAAAAAACCAATAAGGCACCTTTTCTCTGCGCCCCTCACAAGCTTTCGAGAAAAGGTAGCACAATGCTCTCTGAAACTTGTTTTGAGTAATCTCATGTCACTGACATGCTTGCAGAATGATACACATGGCCCCATTTTAATCAACAATTTGACGACACGCTTTTGAATAAGAAATTTCAAAATAAAGTAAAATATGAACTTGTCAGTAGTGTGTATACCTTAGCTCTTACTGGGCCATACCTAGCCCAAGAGAATAGCTAACAGACACGCCTTTCTAGCACCGCAATCAAGAAGGACCGAGCATACGGTATATCAGCGGTCTGTAACAAAACCGAACACCATCATGTTTCCTGGTGTGTGAGTCACATGGTGATCTTGCATTTCGTAGCCGGAAAGTCGAATGAGGCAATCTGTCATCAGTGAAGGGAGACGAGATCTCTTGGCTAGCTCCGTCGTTGCAAGCGCGGTTGCAAAAGATGAATGAATGTTGTCTACTCCTAACCGGTTTACTCCGTCATCGAATTTGGGAAACCCGAAAAGCATGTGCTTGTAACCGGAAGCTGTAAGCAGCTGAATCTTGGTATACTCGTGAAACTATGCAGCGCACTCCATGGTTTGTATGGTCATGAGCCACACAATATATTCATATGCAAACCGCGTGATCCATGAAAAGGGTAAGACGTCTATAGTTCATGGAGGATGATATATACTTGAGCGTTGGGCGATGTGAGCCAGAAGCCATTTACAAGCGCCATGATTCCAGAAGGCGAGATTCTATGCCGAACATCTTCACTCCACCTTACATGCACAATGCAGATTGTCCTCTCGAGCCTGCACGTTTCGAGCAGCTCCTGTCTCCTCATTGGTGAGCTTCGAATCCAAGTTACAAGCAATTCATTAGACAATACTAGCGTGAGTGCCCTGACATGGCTACTTTCAGACCGGCACACGCGATGCCCTTGGAAGTATCACATTGGAAAGCATATGCTGCAGCTTGATCGATTGCACATACTGCTTAATTAACCGGATGTGTACAGATCTTCATGCTGCCCATGTTCAGATGAAGGAGTGCAGCTTCATGCACTCCTGCCATCAGGATGCTGTTGCTGGTTGTTATATAGGAAACATGTTTTATGCCGTAGAGCCTCTCTGTCCAGTTTGCATAGAACCTGCGGCAGCCAGTATTCACGGTCAATTATGATGCACCCTTCAAGAGACTTTCTTATACCCTGGTTTTTGGGAGGGAGTAAGGAACAATGTGGAGACCGCAAAAATGTATTGGGATGTTTTTGCAATTCACTGTCTTCACATTTGTCTGACGCTAAGATTGGGTGCAAACCTTTTTGGATATGCCTCCCTTCATATTTTGTATGACAGGGCTCTCCCGTGCTGCAAGCTTAATCTCAGGAAGCAAAAACCTGCGAGGTGTCAAGTCCATGTGTAAGGCTTCAGCTTGCAGACACAGGCCCAGCAACCTCCCACTCAGACCACGCGCTGCTTCACTCACCAGAACATGCATCCCACTAGGTGCAGTTTCGGCCATCGGCAGAGGAGAGAAGGAAGTCATTCGCTCTTCAAGCCATGGCAGAAGGCACCCTATGCAAATGCTGGTACATGCACAGGTGCTTGAGGGAGAAGATGTGGAGACACAGGAAGGGCAGAGCTTGCAGGTTGGTTCTGCAGAGGGCACTTTGCGCGCAGGTAGAGTCCTGGACAAGCTCAGCGAGCACTTCAAGGTCGAGGCGGCTGGCGTGGGTGCCGCCCGCATCGTGGAAGCTCTGCTGCAGCTGCACTTGACGGACAAGGAGATAGAGTCGATCTTCGCGAGGAACAGGCCTCTGTACAACGCCACCTTCATCACAAAGGCGTCGCACGCTTCCAACATGGAGGAGCTGGTGGGCAGCCTTTTGGCGCTGGGGCTCTCCCGCAAGAGGGTGGGCCGCCTCTTCAAGGCGGTGCCGCGCCTGCTCTCCACCAAGGACTCGCGGGGCTGGGCCGAGGTGATTGCGTACTTGCAGGACGAGCTCCACATCCGGAAGCTTCCCAAGGTCCTCTCGCAGTGTCCAGCCATCCTGAAGCGGAAGGTCGTCCCGATGCGGGCAGTCGTGGAGTTTTTGGGGGAGGAGGCTGGCATCCGGGACGTGGTGGGAGCGGTGGAGCGGTGCTCGATGCTGCTGGGGGCGAGCCTCGAGAGCCTGAGGGAGAAGGCTGCGGCTCTGAGGGAGCTTCTCGGCACGCGGGACGTGGGCCCTGTGCTCGACAGGTGTCCCGAGCTGCTCTACGTGGGGACCGCCGTGCCTGCCTGCGCCCTCCAGTGGCTGGCAGCCTCGCTGGGTGCAGAGGCGGCCTGGAAACTCGTGGCTGTGCACCCGCAGTTCCTGACGTGGAAGGAGGAGACGCTCGAGCGCAAGCTGGGGACGCTGGCAGAGATGCTCCCCGACGTCGACGCGGCGGCCCTGTTCGCCCAGAGCCCCACCATTCTGGCCGTCAGCCCCGAGAAGCAGGCAGAGACCTATGCGTGGCTCGCCACCACCCTGGGGGAGCGCGTGGCCCCCAGCGCGGTGCTCAAGTACCCGCGCCTGCTGAGCACTTCCGCGGCCTCGATGCAGGCCCGGCTGGAGTTTGTGGCGCGCGCGGGGGGGCGCAGTCGCGCCGAGGTCCTGGCGAGCCCCGTGATTCTGACCAAGGGGCTGGAGAGCACGCTGCAGCCGCGCTTTGACGCGCTGCGACGGCTCGGCCTCACGCACCACTTTGCGCTCGCCACCGTCGTGATGTGCAGCAGCACGGTGTTTGAGCGGAGCCTGGAGCGCTGGGCGCAGGTGCCGCCTCTGCCCTGCCCCGCCTGCCTTCCTACCTTCCTTCCTTCCTTCCTTCCTGCCCGCCTGCGGCTGCCTGCCTGCTTCCGTGGGCGGTCCTCTTCGGCTCCTCCTGTGAGTGAGTGTGTGTGTGTGGCTCGGTGGCAGGCGGGGGTCGCTGTCGGTCGAGGCCTGGATAACCTGTTGCAGGGTGTAATGGCAGGGGGTTTGGGGTACAAGGGTAGAATTCGGGCTCTGGGCGTTCGTGGAGCGTGGGTGAGGATAAGAGTCTAGGGGGAGGGGGGGCAAGACGGGTTAATGGGGGGGGGGGGCTGCGCCAACCCACTTGTGGATGGAGTCAGGCCTCACGTGCCCGTGGCTCTCTGCATGGTGGCGCACGGTGGTGGTAGTGTCCGCCCTCACGCTTTGGAAGCACTGAGATACCCATTGCCCCTCCTGCACGAGCGTGCTGCCTTCGTTGCTGACCAGCTGACTGGGTGCGCGAGCAGCCCCTCCTCCGGTGCTCGCTTTGTGGGTCCACCCGAAGTGGGCTGCTGGCGTCAAGCGCAGACGTCAGACCAGGCGTCAGTCGGCACGGGAGGCACGCTCTCTCCTCCCGCACCGCATGCTGCCGTGATTGCTGATCGGCCCACTGATTGGAGTCCTGAACGACGTGGCCGCTGGCGCTTGTGTGGGCGCGCGTGGGTGCAGCCAAAGTACGACGAGTTTCGGCAATTTGACGACGTCGGTGGCGGGGAGGGCGTCGATGATGGCACCCCTGTGGGTCCCTGAAAGGCGAGGCGTAGCATGCTCGCTGCCAAGTGGCGGCAGGCCTGGGCGCTTGAGTAGCAGCTTCGGTGCTCCCATGCAAGCAAGAATCATCCCAGCAGGATGTGCAGGCACGCGCGAGAGCTGAGTGGGCAGCCTAGCTAAGTACGAGTCGCTCCCCTTCTTTTCTCCCCTCGCTCTCTTGTTCTAGCGTTCCCTCCCTTGCTCCCTTCACAGGTGCTGCTATGCCGTAACGTGGCGTGTTTCTCTGTCCCCTGTAGTAGAGTGCTGTTCGTGGCTAAGGCAGGAGCAACGCCAGCAGCAGCAGCGGCAGCAGCGGCAGGTAGTGGGAGCCTAGGGTCACCCGTGGCAGATCGTTTGCATCAAAACGCTCGCGAGTGGGCACCTCACCTTCAGACGCGCTCCTGAGTCCTACACATGCTCGCGCACGCGTGTCGATACATGTGTCGCAGGCTTTCTCGATGAGGACAAGGGGCGCTGGCCTGCACTCAAGTGGCAGCACGTGCTCGATTCTCATCCTGCTTGCGGCTGAGGGTGTGAGCCTGAAGGACCTGACAGCTGTCCTGAAGGACGCAAGGAGGATGAGGTGGGGGCTGGAGGAGGAGGTGTACGGTTCGCTGCCACCTGGCACCCTTGTTTAAAAAAACGAGCTCATCAGAGTGCAAATCACTTGAATCCCGTCCCTTCATCCGTCCTAACTTACATCTGAATGAATACAGCTGCAGTTGTTATGTTCAGCAGCGCAGCGTGCCTGCTTTTTAAGCACGCTGCTTCTTCATTGGCCCCTGCTTGATTAAGCGCAGTAAGACGTATAGCAGATTTGAACCGTAGCTGGGCTCCTTAAGTTGATTACATGTAAGGGCTCCATACCCATGATTGTAAATTTCTTATCCAAGGCAGTCCGCATGATATTACTTGGTATCTTCATGTGGTCGCAGCACAATCAATCAAGCTTCCAATGTTCCCTCGTCTTTTGCACTCTGATGTTCAGTTTGTATTGTCACTAACGGTCAACAGTCTACTTTCAGAATGTCCATGCTTCTGCCTCTTTGCTGGCGTACCTTCGATCGAGGTCGATTCTCACGCTTGAAATAGCATGCTACGGATGGTCTTCACGTGTGCTTGGTCAACGAACTGGATGTTGCAGTTGCGATACAGAGACCAGTAAAGTGGAAAGTTACCTTTATCACATGCTTATACCATTTTCTATGTTATCTCTTCATTTGAATTTGCTAGCGCAACGAACGATATTAGCATTTAAAAATGTGGACGAATAGTAAGGCCTGGGTACCTGGTTGTTAATCAGTGATGCTCTACAAGTCAAATACTCTATCTAACAGGATTTGACATTTCCGAATGCATGTGCAAAGTATCATGTCGTCTGTGAGTCAAGGTAATATGTGTCTTTAGGGGCTGGCATCTCCTAGTTTGTGATATTAAATAAACGTTCGTTCCTCACTAAGGACGTAGCCCACATATAAAAATAGTGACCCCGACGGACAACGTAGGTCTCGTCATGTATCAACCTGCATGAACGTTCCAATGTGCAAGGTCCGACTGAGTTGATCTCACTAGATGTGAACTTCTGCTCGTGACAAATCTTACTACGTCGATATATTGACGTAAAACTCGCGATTATGTACCTGCCACAAACCATTTCGAAAACGACGGCCGAAGTAAGTTGATCATGATCATATAACACATGTCAGCTTCTCGTAATTATTGGGGTTTCGGATGCGAGGGTTTCAT
The DNA here is from genome assembly GCA_009602735.1 of Mesotaenium endlicherianum. Taxonomy (NCBI): domain Eukaryota; kingdom Viridiplantae; phylum Streptophyta; class Zygnematophyceae; order Zygnematales; family Mesotaeniaceae; genus Mesotaenium; species Mesotaenium endlicherianum. The sequence goes on along the minus strand of WELA01013488.1, from coordinate 154,393 downwards.
GTTGTGGGACTCGGGTTCAATTCAATGGATCGACTTGTAGATCTTTACTATCATGCAGCATGTGTGTAACATCAATGGACATGCTTACAGTATGTCCCTCATGTTGAGGCACTAGTGTGTGTTGTTGAATGTAGAATAGGGAACCAGCTTTTGACGTTCCTGTCTGAAGGGCATCAGTCATAAGACCTGCAAACAATGAAATAGATTGCTGCATGTTGCAACATTATTGGCCCACTTCTGCTGAAGTGACAAAGTATGCGTAACAAAAATTTGGGTAGAATGAAAGAGGACCAACTACCTCGATCTGCAGTAAGTACGGCATATACTATACACTCAGTCAATGACTGCAAACATGACAATAGATCTGATCATGCAATCACCTACACCTACCAAAACTTGATGCCAACCCCAGGTACTCGCACAGCTCCAATTACAACTCCTGCTTACTCCGCACTCTTCTTACTCCTACAATAATTAAATGGGGGGTACGTGGCCAGCCTGGAGCTTGCTCGCGCTGTGCTCCAGGACCTTCTCTTCGTTCTCCTTCTCGTCCTCGTCCTCGTTCTCGTCGTCCGCCCACACTATCTTCTCGCAGTCCTGGCTGGCCGGCCCGTCCGCAAAGCGATCAAAGAAGGCCGGCCCGTTCCACGGCCACTCGTCATTCCACTGGCCCCTCGTGGCACTGCGCCTCCACTCCTGGTCTGCACCCACAAGCAGAAGACGCACACGCGCACTTGCACGCACCAACGCATACACACAAAAGTCATACACCCACGCACGCATGCACGCACGTACGCATGCACAAACCACGAGCAGATAAGGCGAGGGCACAGAGAAGCAGAAGTGCAGAAGTGCAGAAGTCTAACGCCCGCATGCACACGAGCACATGAGGCGGGGCACTACATGCCTAATACATGCTAGCAATCACACGAAGAAGAAGGAGAAATGGCGCATTCCCCTGCCAGGTTCTGCATGCCAACAGAGCTGCCCACACTTGCGCAGCATCGTCACGAAAGAGAGGGAGAGAGAGGGGGGGAGGGGGAGGGAGGCGGAGGGAGAGGGAGAGGGAGCGGGGGAAGGGGACAAGAGGAGAGAGAGAGAGAGAGAGAGAGAGAGAGAGAGAGAGAGAG
>WELA01013488.1:134984-147855 GCA_009602735.1 Mesotaenium endlicherianum | reverse complement strand
GGGGGGGGGGTCTGGTGGTGATACGCAACGACTACAGGTGCCGGTGGTGGAAAGTAAGGAGGAGATTTTGGCCAACTGCGAGAGGATTGCGGAGAAGGTGGCAGGCGCCAAGAGGGGCTACCCTGGGTTGGACCTCATAATCTTCCCGGAATACTCCACGCAGGGCTTTCACCCCACCAAGTGGCGCGACTTCACCACCACCCTCCACGGCCCTGAGGTCGCCATCTTCTCCGTGGCCTGCAGGTGCCGGCCATCACGCCTCGCGTGCCCTATCACGCCTGAAGAGCCTTTTCCTGCCCGTCACGCCGGCCTGCCATGCTTATTCGATCATGCTCTAGTTCTTCATCGTCCTCTCTGCTATGGACTGCGGGTGCCGGCACGTACATGTGAGCGTGCGAGCGTGTGAGCGTGCGAGCATGCCAGCTAGTCCGAATGCATGCATTTGGCTGCGGCTTTTCTCGAACGGCCGGTGCAGATATCCACGTGCGCTCTCCTTCAGAGGTTCAGCAGTTTGCCCAATACCGTGGCTCACTAAGAGTCCCTTATCAAATCTCTGCCATGCAATCGATCAGAATCCGCCTGCTTATGCATGCATGTCCGGAGGCTCTCTCGGACTTCAGCTGCTCCATCCTTGATTGCTTCCTGCACACGCCACATGCCACATGCCACACACACCACAGCTCCACTTTGTGCACTTGCCCGCCGTGAGCTCCTTCCCACATGGGGCGCGCACGGGCGAGTGCGCGTTAAAGCACATGCTAAGGCATACTTGCGTGGTGTGCACACGCATAAACACTGCACACATTCCTTGATCTCACTTTCCTTCTCGCTGCACGTATGTGAGCTTGTGTGCGCCGCACGTGTGTGCGCGTGCGCGTGCGTGTGTGCATGTGTGCGTGTGTCTGTATGTCTGAAACCCGGTAAAGAGCGAGAGACTGGGGATGACATGGTGGGCGTGCATGCGCGGGCGTGCATGCACGGGGGGTGTGGGCGCGAGGGCGTGCAGGGAGAGCAGGGTGTGGGGCGTGTTCTCGCTGACGGGGGAGCAGCATCCGGAGGCGGGCAGGAACCCGCTCAACACGCTGGTGCTCATCGACGACCGCGGCACCGTCGCCTACACGTGCGCTGCTCCATCCACCCTTCCCTCCGTCCACGCGTCCACCTGTGCTTCCGTCTGTCGATCCATCCATGACTGCGCCCGTCCATGGATGATGCATCTGTCTGGGCGCCCATGCGCGCATCCCTTGTTTGTTCATTTGCCGTCCCGCCTACTTGTTGTCCGTCCACCCATGGCATCAGTGCGTTATGATGGAGAATATGTAATTATTGGCTATATCTTCTTTTTTGCTGCAATTATTGGATCATTATACTTCTTGAGCAGTGCTGTCTGCACGCACATGCACACACGCGCATACACGCTCCTACGTGCAGACAACGTACACTAACACTACCACAGCGGACACACAGACACACACACACACACACACACTTAGCACCCACGCTCACACACACACACACACACACACACACACACACACAAATGCATGTGCATGCGTACTCAAGCAAGCACGCTCACCCCCCCCCCTCCCCTCCCCCCACCCACCACACCACGCGCCCCCCCCCGGGGAAACACACATGCACATGCGCCGGACTGTGCTTGTGGGAGTACATTGAGCGTGATGAGGCATGGCGCGTGCAGGAGGCGAAAGGGAAGTAGCACTCGGTACCCAGCAGGTGCTTGTTCACGCTCTCGCATGCTGAAGCTGCCCGAGAGCGGGAAGAAACGAGTGTCACACCCCACCACAGCCTGTCCCCACAACCACCCTCACTGCAAGTCAGCCTTTGGGCCATGTCACCCACATATGAGTTGGAACTGGAGCTGGGCGCTGCTAGCCTCTGCATCCACGTGATGAGGAAGCGGCAGAGGCGGAGTGCGGGTATAGAGCGTGACGAAGCAGCAGAATGACGGCATTCTCTCTCAGCCCGCCTTTGGCTTCACCTTGTCTGGCAACCTAGGGGCTGACTGACAGGTGGCGAGGGCTCAGCAGCTCCTGCTACTACTTGCGTGGGGGGGGGAGGGGGCGGATTGCAGGGGCTGCGCTTGTAAGTGACGGCGATGTGTGGTAGTGTGGCGATTGAATTAAGGGGAAGCGAAAGCAAATCTTTTGCCTCACTAGTCCGTCAAGAGGGGGACCATGGGTAGTGTGAGAAAGACTGAGGGAAGGAGTGGGAAATTGCGGAAAGGGGGGCGAGAGAGATATTGAGGGCAAAGGCCAGCTGGCATTCTGTATCAGGCGGCAATCATCGTAATTCTCATTGCCCAAGTTGCCCGTATCTGATGCTGACAGGTACCATAAGATGTTTCCGTGGGACCCACAGGAGCCGTGGACAGCTGGCAGGAGCACGGGCGTCGTGCAGGGGCCCAAAGGTATCATTCTGGGCGGCGTCATCTGCTACGATGCAGCGTTCCCCGAAGTGTGTCGCGACGTGACCATGAAGGGAGCCGAGCTTCTTGTCATCATCCAGGTGTGCATTCATGTCTCTCTGCGCGCGTGTGTGTGTGTGTGCAAATGCGTGCGTGCATGCTTGTTACGCGATTGTATGTGCGCGTGAGTCTCTGGGTGCGTGTGTATGTCTTCTGGTGAGCTGACCTGGCATGCTGTCCTTGCGGTGTGCATTTTCGTGGCATGCACGCACGCAGGGCTCCATGTATCCGGCTGTGGAGCAGTGCCAGCTCATCACGCGCGCGCGCGCGGCCGAGAACAACGTGTATGTGGCTATGAGCAATCTGGCGGGTAGCGACAAGACCTACTCCTACTGGGGGGGCTCCATGATCGTGGATTTTGACGGCACCGTCATCGCTCAGGCTGCTGCCAGCGAGGATGCCATCACCTATGCCACCCTCAGCCTCACCACCATTCGAGATGCCAGGAGGTGAGTCGTGCACGCGCCAGGTGGCACCGCCATGTGTGCAAAGTGTGCCACAGGTGCCAATTGTGCCAAAGTGCTCTTGGCTCGTGCCGTGGCAAGTGTGCAATCGTGCTTGTGCCAGATAGGCCAAGTGGCGGTACAAGAGTGTAAACTGTTGGCTCTTAGGTGGCTAACAAAGCGAGAGTGCGCGGTGTGCTTGAGGTCGACCTGTGTGTGATTGGGGAAGGTGCTGCCTGCTGGTGGGGTTGGATCAGCAGGCAGGCGAGACGTCAGTCAGTCAGTCAGACGGTAAGACGGCTTCAGGGCCTGCCGACATGCATTCGCGTTTGAGCACCACAACTTTCTAATTCTCTCATTATTTTAAAATGCTCCAGTGGAGGCTTTATCTTCACCCATTAGTTCCACAGAAAAGATTGTAGACCTCCACAGGTTGTGGGCATGCTAGCAAGGAACGGTAAATACAGGCCATTATTGTTACCAGCAATCAAAATGCACGACCTGCAGGTGGGTGCGTTTCGATGTTGTTTCTGCAACTCGTCCGTATGCGTGCTTGGACAAGTGTGAGAGAGACAAGTGCGGGTGCTCAGCTAGGCCCGCAGGAACCTGAGTGGCCAATTGCCCGTCCCTGGCTGCCGTGGCGCCCCTGTCCTGGAGCTCTTGTGTGCATGCTATTGGCATCCCGGGACTTTGTGGGCGTGCGGTTGTGGTCTATATGTGAACACTCTCGAGTTACTGAGGGCGGCTCTGATGCGGGGAAGCTTGAATCGGGCATGCACGCAGGAGCTGGACGGGCGAGAACCATCTGTACAATCTATTGCACCGCGGCTACTCTGCCGTCCCGGGGGGGAGCTCCGAGTGCCCCTTTGAGTTCTACAAGAGCTGGGTGACTGAGCCAGAGGTAAATTGAGCTCTTTCACCCCCGAGCACTGGATCAAAGTCCAAGTTGGAGTCGAAATGCTCCACCATATTTCACGCCGGTTTCTCTTCAGTGCTGCAAGTTTTATGCATGTCGACAAGCGACTCGTGATGAGCTAGCAAGCCCTTGTTGCACTTTCTTGCCGCCACCAGCCAAGCATAGGAGTTGGAGCAAGCTCTGTTCGCTCCCGTCACCAGCACGTCGTCAGCCTGGGGTCAGGAGGAAACCCCGATGGCTGGGTGGCTCTCCTGCATGCATGACGTGTCACACTTGACGTTCAAGTTTCATCAGCATGCACCCGTCAACTGCGCCTTCAGCTGAACCCTCAGGCGAGCTGAGGTGGGTTTGCACGGTGGGCAGGTGGCCAAGAGGAATGTGGAGCTTCTGACGAGGGACGCAGACGATCCGGGAGACTCGACCGAAAGAGTTGCGATTGCGCCACCCCCTCCGAGCCTTTTATGGCAGCAGAGCTCCGGGCGAGCCATCCCAGAGGCCACCTCGTGACCTTCTCCTAACCTGTCCCTCTTCCTCATATCCTCCTCCTCCTCCTCCTCCTCCTCCTCCTCCTCATCCTCCTTCTCCTCCTCACCATCACTAGACCTTGGCTGTGAGTCATCATTTGGATCTTGGAAGGACAAAATTAGACTTTGACCCTCATTCTCCCTTGAAACTTGAAAGCAGAGAGGCCCCTGAGGAAACCGAGCCAAAACGAATAACGTGAGGCTCAGAATAAAACCAGGACTTTTCAGGCACAGTAGATAGGTACTGCCTGACCTGCCATGCCTCCCATTGCTTTTTTTCCTTGTCATATAACACTTCTATGAGCCATGAGTTCTCCTTTTTAGTCCTCACAACCTCTTTTCTCACAATTCTGACTAAGAAAAACTCTATGTAATACTGTTCAAATGTCTTTTTGCCTATGCATCTCCCCAGAAGGTAGTAGGGATGAGTAATTTACCACCCACAACAATTTCTGGCGCATTTGAAGAAGAAGCCATGGCTCTATGAGCTTCTTAGGGACCTCGGGTCTGACATATTTTTCACATAAAATCTCGTTATGAACCTGAACTTTAAACCTCACTCTTTTGACTCTAACTTAGTCGTTAATGATCGAAAGACCATTGGTACATACAACACACTAGACCCAAGCTAGCTGGTGGCACCTTGTGTTACTCCTGTATAGTCGAACTAAAAACTTATGACATCCTGTCATCATTCCTGTAGTGGCATCCTAGTTGATTGACGGATGTGAACATGCAATCGCAATCAGTGTTAAGTAAGTGGGAAAGTAGATCTGAGGGGCTGCATCTCAGCATGCAGATTGCCAGTGGCAAGGAGATCAGAATTGCATCCTCATGTGACATCTGTTGTCTGCTACCGTGAGGCTTTTTAGGGGGTCAAGCATCCACTTACCTCATACTATGTTCTAGCTCCCCAGGCTCTTTCTCAGACCAAACCATGATATTCATACACATAGATCAAGTAAGCTGGAAGCTGGGTTTGCTCCCCCCAGAAAGGGTGGCTACAAGGCTGTATATCAAAATGGCCTGATCTTGCACATTGGGATGCTTTAATCTTGTACCTCAGTGCAAACCTGCTGCAGAAAAATTCTCCAGAATGCTTTCTGGCCCATGCATTATGCCCTCAGGAAGCAAAGTACGATATCCCCCGGAGTTTTACCCCCTGGAATTGTAAATTAGGGCATTATTGAGCCGGAAGGTAGGGTACAAGTGTGTGCGTACGACTCTTTTACCCAGCACAAGTGCACTGGAAGATACAGTGAAGCTATTGAAGTGCAACGCGTGGCCAGTCCAAAGGAAGTATGACTGAGTAGAGCGTCGTGTAGGCGGCCAAGGAATGAAGCCAGCGTGCAACAATTTGGGCAGCAAATGCGCCTCCTCACACTCGACTTGCCAAAAGCCTCCGTCTGCATTCTGGTGCATGGAGCTGGTTGCTAGCTGGCGCTCAGCAATCGCACAGACAACAAGCTAGCTGAACAGCTTGATGTGGCATAGGTCCCGGCCTGCATCATCTGCAAAAACCACCTTCTTCGCCTTTGGTTCCTGCACAGCACACACATATAGATAGCAATGAGGACAAGAAACCACAATGGGCTACAAACACTGCATCAAGAGCTCAGTGTGACAGCAACCTAACACCTGGAGCACCTTCCCACAACCTCGGGTCCGAGAAGGCATTCAGCACGCACATAATACCCTTAAATAAGAAGTCTTCTTCTCTGCGCCCACGTCTGCATAAGAACGACATCAAGCAAGTGGCAGGCCTTTGATTTGCAGAATACGGTTACTCTTTCTGCACGTATGGCCGTGTCACATATTTGATAGACAGCAAAAATATAGACTTCAAGCTTTGCAGAAAGCGCCTGGAGTCTGTACCGCAAGCCTGCAGAATTGGTTGGAGTCCCTCGCCAGCTTGGCAAGGCAATGCCTGGCTAGCTCTTCGCGCTTGTACGCCCGGGACACTGCACTGCTAACCTGCACACAGAGATCAGGAGAGCGTCCTAGTGATTTAGGACGAGGATCATTGCCTTTCCTGCCACAGCCGACAGTGTTCTACTACTGCGGTGAAGCTCTTTAAAACCTGTTGCCGGCAAACACATCAAGGGGAAGCTGAAATTCAGGAGAAAGATGTTGCTGCTGCAGATCGCTGTCAGAGCACCGGTTGGTAAGGAGAGTGTACCTTGTTGACCACCTGTTGTGGCAGCGGAGAGGAAGTGACGCTAGCGCTGTCGCTGGTAGGAGTACCCAGCACATGCGTTTCTACTAGGCTCCTCATTGCCTGCACCCAACAGCACAGGATGAGTGCATGCATCGGGACTGACAGCTGTCATTGCACAAGGAGTGACTATACTGCAAACAGATTTCCACTGACCTTCACACTTAAGCATGTCCTCTGCACCTAAGTAATATTTGGGTGCTTGCATGAACACTAGACGCTATCCCACGTCTCACACAAAACAAATGAAGACGCAAGGTGCACGTAAACGTTGGTGGAGAGGGACGTGGAGGTAGTTTGCTGCTAACCTTGAGCTCCTCCAAGATGGCAGCAGTTGTTTCTTCAGCCAGCTTCACCAGCTTCTGCGAGTGCTCGACGGACTTCTCCACTCTGGGCCTCAAAGAGCTGCACTCCTTGCAGCTGCAGGGCCCAGAGCAAGCTTCCGGCTCAGCTTTCAATATGCTCTTCAAAGGTGATCCTCTCCACGACCTTACACTAGAGCCCTGCTTGAGCCCTGCCGGGCGAGAGCCAGGGCTAGAGAGTGTCAGACTATGTGCTCTAGGGGAGGAACCGGGGGAGGGTGAACGAGGGAGGGAGAGCGAGAGTTTAGGAGGAGGCGTTGCGTCGTCAAGTGTACTATCATCGCCTGACAAGGTCTGAATTCGCAGGCGAGGGAAGAGGCACACGGGCTTGGCAGGGCTTTTGCAGGAGGGAGGTGGTGACTTGCTTTTGGTAGGGGGAGAGCTATAGGATGGGTCACAGTCTGTCACTGCAAGTGTGGTGCTCGTCTGTAGAAAGATGGGGCTTGGGTTGCTTCCAGCACAAGTCTTTGGTCCGTGTTTCTCTGTCTTGCTGTCAAGAGGCTGTGGAGTCAAAACCGAATCATCTTCTGCTTGAGCTGACCTGACAGGGCTGCTCAGAGGGCTACCAAATCCATCTGATGGATGTACGTGCAAGCTAGCTGCATTGTCCTCTAATCTCCTGTGTTCTCTGCTTTCCTCCTCTGGTTCGTCGCACGCTTCATGCTGAGCTGCAGCCAGGACATACAGAGCATCCTGTTACTAATTATATTGCTGTATGGGAGTGTATACTAAAATGAAATAATTGCACATCTAGGACTAGACAATGGTTCGTAGCATAAGCCATGCCTCTTAGTGAGGGACGGCGGCAGGAAAGAACAACTAGCCTGAATTGATAATGAATTAAATGTGGACATCTGCAGCATACATAGCTACTCTACAAAGATACTAAGTCATAGGACATACCTGCTGGATTGCAGTTGCATGTGCCTTGACAAGAACAATTCCTCAAATTGCCAGGGAATCCCTGCTGGTCATTTGTTGGACTACTTACAACCTGCACAAGGAGGAGGCAAACGAGATCAACTCCAGTCAGCTTCCAAAGAAGAAGAGTGTTGGGATACTGAGTGCTGTTCCTCAGAACTCCGATATAAAAATAAGCAAGCAGCAAGCTAAAAGAAGCAATGAATGCTCATTTGCAAGCCGACCTATTAAGCTTATTGTAGGTTGGACGTTAGAATGCTTGTAGACGTTGACCACCAAACTGCATGCCAGTCAGAGCAAGGTCTAAAGCAAATAACTGCCACTAACAATAATAGCAGTCACAGAGAGAGGGGTTTGTCTGGTATTAAGCGTTCACCCATTCCTCTCTATCAAAAGGGGACTGCTTGGAGGAGAAAGGGCTCCAACCTGATCAAGCGGTGGTTGTCTTCTTTGCGCATCTGAGGTGAAGGTGGAAGGATACTGGCCACCTGCCATTTCACATCCCTTTAACTTTGCGGCTTCTGTACCAGTTTCCTGCCCTAAACTAGAATTCGCAGTGAAAGCAGTGGACAGCTTCCTCCGTGTCTGTACATCCTTTAGATAACCTTCTGTATCACCACTTGTCAACACCACACTTGGGCTTAGGGTGCAAAGTCTGGGCATCTCCACCTCCATACTAGGTGCCTTTTCTGCTGGAATCCTATTAGCCTGAGTACTTAGCTTGCAGGCCCAATCATATTCACCTCCAATGCCACCCATGACCTGATCTGTCTCCACTAATAGAGCTCCTACATCTGCCCATGCTGCTGCCGATTCATCTTGCAAGCTGACATGTTCCCTTTGACAATCACGTACCCCTCTGCTGCCCTCTGGAATCTGCCCTCCTGCATCATGTGCATCTGTATCCATCATTTCCCATTCATTTACCCAACTAGCTGACTCCTCTATATTCATGAGGTTGCCTATGACACCTTCAATTGGCTCCACTATATTCCTATACTGACAACATGCTTCCTTCAGCTTTTCTACTGACTCCCGCACTGTAGAAGCACGTACCACTTTTTTGTTGGAAGAGTTTCCCTGTTTTGATCCACGGGACTGCACTTCAAGATGAAGATCTGCCTGAACACCTGCTCCAACTGGTTGTTTGCAAGATCTATCGTGAAGTGGACTATCTGAGTTGCTCTCCAAGTCTCCATTGACAATGAGACCATCCACCACTACTTGCGGCAAGGGCACTGCAAGGACCTTCCCAGAATCCGAGACAGACTCCTCTTCTTGAGCCAGGTCACTGTTGGAATCTAAATGTTGCATACAGCTGACACCTGCAGCTTCAACTGCAAAATCTCGCCAACTTCCAACCTCAATGTCCGGGTCTCTCTCTATGACATGACTTCCACCAAGTAGCTGCTGGTCGTCTTCAAGATGAAGTACAAGGGTAGGACACAGCCTTTTTTCATGAGCTGGACCTTGCAGCGATTTCACATTCTCAGCAGACCTCTTCCTTGACATGCCAACGGCAGGACCAACTGCCGTTGTATGGCAAGTACCAACGGTGGCTTCTTGCAACACGTGCTCATGCTTGTTGTTCTCCTGCGTGGTTGGAGTCTGATGGATGTTCTCATTGTTGACTGTACTACAAGATAACGAGGCCGTTCTAGTGTGGGAAGAGACTGATGGTTCATGGGGGAGTCCTATATTCAGAAGAGCTGCACCCTTTCCAAGTACCTCCGCAGTTACCAGTCCAGCAGTTTCCACGGGTTCTGACGTCAAGCAGCTGGAAGCTTGCAGCTTATCAGAGGCCAACGGCGACTGCTTCACATCATGTTGGTGCACCTCTTTGTGAGTTCCTGCTTGCTGTCTTCTGCCATCCTTTGGACTAGGAAATGAGATAGTTTTTGGAGATAGCACTTCATTTGAGTATAGTTTATCCAACTTCGACTCAGCTTTGGTCGCTATAATTTGACTACTCGAAAGGCGACTCCTAGATCGTGTCAACCTACCCAGCAAAATGTTGGTTACAGCGACAGTTTCTACTGATGGAGTACTGCATTCAGAAGCACAAGACTCGGGTTTGGATTTGAGCAGCCCCGTGAAGGAAGGTTTAGATCGCAGCAAAAGGTTGGTGATTGTAACAGCTTCTGCTGATAGAGTACTGCGTTCAGCAGCACAAGATTCAGGTTTGGATTGAAGCAGCCCCGTGAAGGAAGGTTTGGATCGCAAACGGCCCATGTCAAATTGTAAGGTGCCTATGATCCCCACATTGCTCTTGACTAGACGTGTTACTTGTAACACGGGCTTGACTAGTGCTACAGCTTCTCCCTGTTTTGTGCCACCACCTCCTTCCAAAAGTCTGCAATAAAATAGACAATTCGATATGAGATAGAGGCCAATTTCGTCAGTCGCAACTTTTCAGATGAAATGTTTACCGTGCATAACTCGAGAACGGTGCAATAATGACGGCATTTGATAATCAGATCACATCCAGCTGAGATTCTTCACCTGATCCCTTATAAACTGACGCATGACCACGAAGATGCACAAATTTCAACGTCCCACATACGAGTGGTGAAATGGCAGCCAACCTCGTCCGCTTCCTAGCATGAGAAAGCTTCAACACATATGCACAAGCTGCTTACCTTCCAGGCGAATGCCCTGGAGCTGTATTTCTTCTTGTGAAGCTGGAGAGGGGCTAAATGGCCTGATGGCTGATGAGCGTCAGTATTACGCTTCGCTCAAACTAGAGCTCAAATGCGCTGCCTGAAGTTGTACACAGTTTGTGGGCAAACATGGAGCGTGCTTCGTATGCATGCAGCTCTTCGGTTTTCACCAGTTTACCTGAATATGTTCCAGCTCGCCAAATATTTCTAAAACTTGAGAGGGAAATTTGTAAACTGAAAACGTCGAAAACAGTCGGAAATGGCAAATTTGTGTAAATTTTGCCGCAAAATTAAAGATCGCAGCTGCCAAGTGGCAAGCAGTTTACAAACTAATTTTTCCGATTCAGCATTTCTAAACCAATCATTCTCCTTGGCTCCCGACCTGCTTCAGGCTGCTTCAGGCCATTCCTCCACTGCCCACCAGTCCACGCCAGTCTGGACCCCAAACTGTGTCAAAGTATGTCCCTAGCGGGTCCGCGTTGGTCTGCGCTGGTCTGCGCCCCCCATAACACATCGCATGGCACGTTTATGGATTGATTTGTACATCAGGATGAACCCACCGCCAATCTTTTACAATCTTCCTTGGCATGTTCTTGGTCGTCCTGCGAGATGCCCCAAGGACCGCCCGGCCTTTCGGTCATCCGGGTTGACTTCAATGTTCAGTCCTTTCTGTCCTTTCTTGTCCTTTCCTTCCTAGCTGATATGTTTTCCAAGGATTTTCATTTGTAATATGAACTATGTTGTCTATGTGATCTTTGAAGGTGGTGGTCTGTCATCTTGTCACTTCACGGACAATCTTTTTGCTTCTTTATGAATTTACATCGACCTAGAGGCCAATTGCAGACAGATATATCAGAGGAAGGGGGTTAACATGACAAGCTTAGAGCAAGGTGAGCAGAACGGCAATAGTGATGAAAGTACAGAGAAAAAGGCGAAAGGTGCTGGTCTCAAGGAGAAGTTTGAAGTCGGTGCAAGAGTTTCTGGCCTAGCAACCTGGGACAACTTGTACCGTAAGACAGCAGTTCTTACACTTTCTTTGTCTTGCAGTAGTTCTATATTTGATGTTGCATGTCATTCACGTGTGTTCGTTGTAAGGATGTAGTCTAAGTGCCCAACTGCAGCTATTGCTGCAAGTGTTGTGCGTACACGGCATATTGGCGTGTAAACCAGGAACTAGTACTGCAGTGATGAATACGTTAGCCAACAGGTCCACCGAGGCCGAACATAACAGTTGTAATGGTTCACACACTTCTGTCTTACGCAGGCCCACTCACTCAGGATTCATATCTCAAGAATAGAATGTGTCATAGGAGTTTGTGAACACTCTGCGTGATACTTCAGGGTAACTCCACTTATGCAGAGGCGTTTTTACCTCACCAGTCTGAAGCTTCAGCCATGGAGAACAAGGGAACGGGGCGGCTGGTGCTGCGTTGTAAAGAAGCGAAGTGCATGGTGGGTGGTGTGTGCCGACAGCTGTCTCCTCTTCAGGTGGCTGTTGACATGCCAGCCATCTGCTGCTTCCCGTGTGAGCAGATGCAGCCGAAGTGATAGAGACAAGAGAGCTGAGTGGAGGAACAACGATGTACTACCTGCACTACATGGAATGTAAGGAAGCCTTGCTGCTCTGCCCACACATCTTGTCAGGCTTGCTGGCTGGCAGAGTCGCCTACCTGCAGTCTGCGAAGTATGGCAGCAGAGGTTCTCGCAAGGGTAAGTGACGGTTGACTGGGAGTTGACTAGTCTACATGTGCAAGAGAAGATACCAGGAGTGTGGCATCAATGACGCATCAGGCAGCAACATAGATATGTGTTGGCTGCTCTCTGAAGTTGGGGAGAGGCAGCCCTGTCGTTGTCGCAAGCGTCTGTTGGAAGGAAGCAGTTGCGGAGAGTGAGAGTCTCCATGAAGGACCAGGAGTTGTTGCCCTTTGGGCTTCTCTTGGCGGTGTCACCTGTCCCATTGCAATTCTCCCCCTGAAGCTGATCAATCACCTGGGGACATGAGTGCCACATGCGCGCCTGCAGATAACAAGCGGCTGGACGAGTGGCTGCCAGCGAGCAAAGTGGACGTGTGGAAGGCTGGGGCTGCCCCTATCAGCCGGGCGGGCAGCTCCGACAAAATGTCTCCGCGCGATCTCCTGCTGCCCATGTCGCCCAAGCAGCGCGCCAATGGCAACCCGAGCAAGCCCGACACGCCGGGCGCGGAGGGCCGCAAGCTGACGAGGAACCTTAAGCGACGGTACGACGAGATTCATCACGTGCAGAAGGTCCCCCCCCAACCCACGCCACTCTACTTTCCCCGAGCCCCGCCCCCGCCCCCGCCCCCACCCCTGCCCATCAGGGGCAAC
>WELA01013488.1:97534-120239 GCA_009602735.1 Mesotaenium endlicherianum | reverse complement strand
GGGGGAGAGAGAGGGGGGGGGGCGGAAGGGAGGGAGAGGAAGACTGGGAGATAGATGGATAGAGAGAGAGACAAACGACCCGACAGACACACCAGATGAGACGAGGAGGGATGGCCAGTGCGGTCGTCCCCATCACGGCCTCTCTTGCCCAGCAAGGCAGGGCCCCCCTCGTCAGCGCCCCCCCTCGTTGACGTGTCTACTGCTGCGCTCTTGGCGAGCGCCTCCAGGGTAGCTGGCAGCGGCGGAATGGACCCATTGTAGGGCTGCCTCCACGTGGGCGCTCGCGGCGGAGACACGGAGGGTGTGTGCGGCTTCGTTGAGTCCCGGCCCAGCATCTCCTGTGCCCCCCCTCCCACCCCTCCACCCGGGTGCCCTGAGTGCTCGGGGGAGTGCCCTCCCGTCCCCCTGACCCCAATTCCCCCACCTCCCCCCGCACCTCCTCCTCCAGAGGATGCAGCAGTGTTATTGTTTACGATTCGCTGCTGCTGCTGCTGCTGTTGCTGCTGCAGGAAGTTCGCGCCGGCTGCAAGCCCAAGCGAGTGCTGCAAGGCGACCATCTGCTGCTGCGCATTTGGCAAGCTCTGAGCCAACCCCCCGAGTCCACTATTGTGCTGCTGCTGCTGCTGCTGCTGCTGCTGCTGGAGGAGTCTGACAAGAGTGCCCTCATCCAGCTGGGCTGCTGGGCCGCCGCCCTGCAAGCCCCCGGCATTGCTCCTCCCTCCTCCTCCTCCTCCTCCTCCTCCAAGCCCCATCGCATTCAGAAGGTGCTGTGCAGCATTAGCCTGCCAAGGAAGAAGACCACACAAGAGGCCCCAAGCTCATAATCGGGGAAATGCTTTGCAACTTTCTGGGCGAAGGCCTACAGCTGGCAACTTCCTTCAGTCGACTCCCTCCGCGCATCACAGCATGAAATCCATGTTCCAAACTACATCTCCTTGCACGCCAACAATACAACAGCGCTTTAAGCTAGCTGGACAAGAAGCTATAAAAAGTTCCCCTGAAGCACATCCCTTGAAATGATGGTCTCAAGCAGAAGCGCGCACTGATTAATGTCAGCTACATAGGAACTGCCCGTTGCCAAGGCGTCAATTATTCGTGAGCGAACGAGAGAGGTAGCTTCTGTGTAGCTCTTGCAGGTATCGCTATGTCCACACAAAGGATCTGAGGATAAATGCATGAATACGAGGAAGAACGCACAGAATCCTGCTGTTGCTGTTGTTGCTGTTGTTGCTGTTGCTGTTGTTGCTGTTGCCATTTTATCTGCTGGAGATATTCCTCCATTTTGGGCTGCATCAAAGGCCACAGCTTGGGTAACATTTAGATGTTCAGCAACTCAGATATAACAGATAAAAATGCCGAGTAAGACAATCCACTTTACGACATTTAAAAATACGAGAAGCCACTGTATAAATGTAAGTCTTACAATTAGGGCGTGGCCACCCTTCAGCCAGCCTTTTGGAGGGCCTAACGTCTCTTCGCTATTCTATATCAAGCAAAACCGGGACCATAAAACTTTCGTGGAATATGACTACAACAAAGATCATCTAGCAGACTCAAGCATACGTATCACATGAAACGGCGTCGAGTTAAGATGTTGTCGTTCTTATTCTCTTGAGCTCTGCGATCAGGCCTGGAAAGACCATCATGAAGGAAGTATACGATACTTCCTGCGTGAAAAAAGTGATTGGATATGGCTCGCTCTAACACCCATACATGCAAATAAAGGTAGTCAAGCAGGGCCCTCAGATCTGCTCACATAATTTAAAGCAAACGACTACTCAAACCTGGAGAACCTATGCCACTGTATGCCACCCAAGCGTGCATGAAGTTTCGGTTGGGAATTTGGAAGTCGTTGGGAGCATGGTTGGGAGGGCAGTCGAAGGGCAGTCGATCACTGCTGGTCAGATTTTGAAGGGTCGCTCGCGATTGATGATGGAGCAAATATTTGGACGAGCAACAGAAATCGTAATACGTGTCAGGCTTGGTCTAGTTTCTGTTGCACAGCCCTTCAGTAAGCCTTCGGTACTCGTCTTGTTAATGCAAGCAACCAGATAGCAAGCTAAGTGATTTTGTCTGCAACTCTGCTCCAAATATCTCTTTCTATCTTTCAAAGTTCTGCAGATGTGGAAGCGAAACAACTTACGGTGACTCTTTGGACGTTAGTCTTAATTTAGGATCACGTGTAAAGTTAAGACTGCATGTGAAGGTTGCATGTTCCAGGTGAGCGATACCAAAGACATTGCTGACTAATGACAATCCTAGGCATAACTGCTTAAAGGTTCTCTTCGGAAATGTGCTGTTTCTCAAGGTAGTGAACTGGTGATATCTTGACTATATGTCTGCAAGGTACAAGGCACTGCTCTTCCTTAAGTTCCTAAAGTGTTCCTTTGTGGGCTGCTGGTCCTATGTGAGGGAAGGGCACATGCATTTAGCGTGCGTTAAGCGTGCATCATGCATCATCATAGTAGTAAAGCTCGTGCATTCAGTATGTCGTATGGGCTTAAGGCACTTCAACACTAGTCAGATACCAAGAAGAGACCACGAGCGTAAAGGCTTCTTGTGGTCCACCAACCAGATGGATGGCTTCGTGGCGTTGGTGATGGATACGTAGAGGGAATAAACAGTCAAGTAGCTGAGGAATATCCAAGAAGTCTTAGTTCATTGCTCGTGTCGTGCAGTCAAATGCGAGCAGCGCATCTGCTGGTATTCTGCATGTGAAGATCGTGGACTCCATCTTCTGCTGCTAACACACTTGACTTAAGCTAGTGCTTCTCGTATCAGGCCAGAGCAGTTAGCCAACGATGACTGACAAGTTAGCTCCAACAACCCGGCACAAATTCGTTTCAAATGGTAAGTATGATGGGTTGTGATAGAGTCTGTCGTCCTTCTTGCCTTCACAGATGATTCTTGCATCCCCCAGGAATTTCTTGCAGATATGTAGATGTATGTTGGCCATGCAATGTGCTGAGGTTGAAGTACTTTCAGGACTTGACTGACCTGGGGGAGGACAAGTCCACGTGCTAAAGCCATTGCCTGAGACTCTCCCGCTGTCTTTGATGTCTTCCAGTGGTTGGAGGTCCTCACTTTGCCTACCGGAAATATGTACTCTGCTTAGTCTTCTAACAGGAATTGTGTGCACTGAAGTCGAAGCTGAAGCGTGAAGTTTGCCTTGTTCCTCAGGTCAGGAAATCTATGAGTGGGACCAAACCATAGAAGAGGTGAACATCTACATCAACATGCCAAAAGGTGTGCCAGCCAGAAGCATGCAGTGCACCATTAAGCCTCGACATGTCACTATTGGCATCAAAGGCAACCCTCCTTACATGGATGTGAGCTCAACGAATGAGGCCCTACCTTGAGGTACATCGGTAGTAGGACAAGTGGGGATGAGTGTAGGGGGCCATCGCGGAAGTCGATGATGGATTCTTGCAAACAAATACATGCCCCAACACTTTGGTGAATGTGACCATGCATGCCACTGCTTCTTCGTCATTTGGGATGTCTCTATGACTGTATATTGTGTCAGTACGTCTTGGTTGCTGAGGCTGGAGTCATGCAAAACAGCAGTTTCTTTCCACAGCATGTGCATGAGATAGCCCTCCTGTTGCTGTGCAGATCTTTAGAGTGCTACATGCAACTTTAGCATACTGGCTGACAAGCCTGGTCACTGTCCCTCACATGCCTCTGCCTCGGACAAGAATGGCACAATGGTGTCGCCTTCCTGCTCTTGCCACAACGCGCATGGGGTGAACCCTTTGTTCACCTTTTCTGATGAACACTAGGCAGGGGGGTGCATGAGAGGATGGAGTGTGACAAATCTGTGGATGTTGCCTTGTTGGCCTCTGTGCGTGCCACTTGGCAGCATGACCTGGGAGGGTTTGTGAAGTTGGATGCATCCTTCTGGACCATAGGTGGGTCCGCGTCACTCTTGCCGCATGTGGACGCACCTGACTCTGCTTTTGTGCGAGAAGAAGACATTCCTTGAAGTTCTCAATGCCCCATCAAGTTTCTGCATCTTTTGTATGCGCTTCTTCTGCTTATGTGAGCTTGTGGTGACTGGATACGTACTGGCTGAGCTGAGAAGAGGTGAACTTGCAGTACCTGGAGGCAGTGGCCATGCCTGAACAAAGAGTAGTATTTGTGACAGGACACTGTCTACTTTAGTATCTATATCGCACACGTTCCAAGCCCTGGCTATTACCTAGTCGCTGCTTTGACGCAAACCTATGAGTTGATACCTGAAGCCTCCATTTATCATGTTCAGTGACAGGCAGCAATGTTTCCTCATTCTGCTGCTCAGCTCTAGCTCTGGAGTGCCTCTTTGGCACTGGCTATGGCCATGGCTGTAGCATATATGCTTCTTGTCTGCATGGCGGCAGCCATGGCATGTGAGCTCAGCTCACAGTGTAGGGCGGCTGCTGGTGCTGGTGGTGCGCAAGCAGAGGATGGGCAGCTGCACGTGACGTTGCAGAAGGCGGAGAAGGGCCAGCCATGGAGCGGTGCCATTGCCGGCCACGGGGAGCTGGACCCCTACACGGCGGACCAGGAGTCGCGCCGCCTCATGCTCGAGCGCTTCCAAGCGGAGGTGAGGCTCCCCACCTTCCATCCGTTGCAAGGTTGCTGAGCTCCAAGAGTATGTGATGTGCGTTTCCCCAGGCGGCCTTTGGTTGGATGGAGCACTGCCACCTGTTGACACTTTCATGTCACATCTTTCTTGCCACGTTTGTGTCATATAACACCCAGGAGTGCGATCTCTTATTGGTCGAAAGTGGCTCACTGTCTTCCTGGAAGGACGATTATATTAGTAGAATACATGTGGACTCAGAGTGAAAGAGAAGTGATTAAGCTTGCAGACTTGCTTCCTGGTTTTCTTCATGAAGTTTCTCCTCGCGTTTTGCCTCCTCCACAGCCTAGAGTGAGTGGCCAGCTGTGGAGTGTATAGAGCTTAGTATGAGGGTACTACTTGGCACATGTGTGAAAATTTACTTACTTGTGCGTACATGCTCAAGCGTTGTCCAATGACTGGGTTGTGGTGATGCACTCTTGTGCGCCACCTGCTTGTCCCTGGAAGCTTCTTCTCGATGGCTTGACATCGCCTTTCTGCAGTCCTCATTTTAGTAAATAATGTGCCAATCTTTTTGCCTCTGCCATGCAGCACGCTGGCTTTGACTTTTCGGGAGCCGAATTCTCTGGGTCATGCCCTAATCCTGCAACATTTATGGGCGGCATGCCTTCAGATTGATGACATTCGTGGTCTTAGTCATTGTAGCGTACCTATTTCAGCCCTACTTCTTCTTCAGCACTGTCACGAGGAGTACCATGCAGGCCCGTCCATTCATGCAACAAGGTGGTCCCTAGTATTGCTTTAACTTTAGCTTCAACATAATCTGGTCCCTAGGGTTGCTTGGACTTTAGCTTCAACAAGGGTACTGTAGCACGTCGCTTTTCGGCAAGTTTTCTTACTTCCTGGTCTGCTACTACGTTCAGCTACATTCAGCTTACGACCTCCACGGCAATCTTCTTGAAGTGGTCATAGTTGCAGTGCACATTGTCTTTCCGTCTTTTACGCTAGCAGGAACTTGAACACAAGATGGATATGAGGAGCTTGGAATCTTGCACATTCGTTCGCCCTCCTGATGGTTTTGAAACCTAAATTGTTGTTGAGTGTGGAAAATATCAACTTCAAAAGACCTGTGCAATAATGGAGAAAGAATTTCATATTGACCTTGGGAAGACATACGGAGCATGGTAAATGATTTTCTAGAGGATAATATTTAAACAACTTGCGAGTTTTTCATATGTGTTTGGTTAAAGCTTGACTTGCGCAAGGATTCTATTGTAAAACGTAGGCATTTGACAATTTGTGTTCAAATTGCCTGATTTCGAAAGAAAGAAGGTGATATTAGAAAGAATAGTAGGAGTAGTAGTATGCTACAAATTGCGCGTCATCCGTTCTTGTCTAATCCTTTCCTACATGCTGCTACGCTTATCTGTACTTGACTAATCAATAACAATACAAAGAGGTCAAAACAACTGTATTCCAACCCCTAACCAACACTATGGATTGGCAGCTGCATTCTTGCTCTGTTGAGGTTGTCCGTCGAATCGTCGCCGTTGGTTACTACTAATCGACAAAACATATTGTAACCTAACAAACAAAAACCCCTCTATCGTGCATGGCGAAGACTATTGCTGGCACCAACTTCGTTGCCTGCCTCGTGCCTCTCCCAGTGGAGTGGAGGGTTAGAGGGGTGGGTAAGTGGGTATGTGTAGCAGCTACCTTCCTGGTGCAACGAGGCTTCTGTGCAACGAGAAGCCTTATGAAGGTTTTGTTTGTCGATGAGACACAACACGTGTGAAGTTGATCAAATTTGAACACTATTGCTGGCACCAACTTCGTTGCCCGCCTCGTGCCTCTCCCAATGGATTGGAGGGTTAGAGGGGTGGGTGGGTGGGTATGTGTAGCAACTACCTTCCTGCTGCAATGAGGCTTCTTTGCAACGAGAAGCCTTATGAGGGTTTCGTTGGTCGATGAGACACAACACGTGTAAAAGCGATCAAATTTGAACATTTGTCAAACTTTGGTTTGCGACATTTCATGTCGCAAACCTTCAATTTGACAATTTGTGTTCAAATTGCCTGATTTCGAAAGAAAGAAGGTGATATTAGAAAGAATAGTAGGAGTAGTAGTATGCGATATTTATAGCATACAAGGTACTTCTAGGCTAGTCTAGTGGTTAGCGTAGAAGTTGGGTCTCATCTAAGTAGCGGCCCCTACGGGTCGTACTACATGGTAATGCTACTTGCGTCTAAAAGCTGCTAGAATTTGCTCTTGGCCATAGGGAGCATCGCTAGCATCGTCAGGGATGGCTATGGTGCGGCCAGCGGATGCCAGTGACTGCTGCAGGTGAAGCACGTATGGCTCTTTTCCTCGAGCAGATTTCCATCTGCCCATAGTTTGGGCTACGGCATTTGGGACGCCCAAGTTGGCGGCTGCTGTGGCGGCTCCCTTTCGCAAGGAGTGCGTACCCATGATCTGTGTAAGGCCTACCGATGCGAATAGTTCCTTGCACCACTTCTTCACAGTGGCAAGTGAGGCGGTCTGAAGAGAAGGTCTGCCAAATGCCTGTATATGCCAAACTAAAGGTCCATCGAGAGCATACTCTGGTCTCTCCGCCACTAACCTACACAACATTTTTACCGGGCACTTCTTGGAGTTGCTTGCGTGAAGGGCACCCCATGCGCCCTCACCAACTTGGTCCGTCTTAGAGGACGGGAGGTGCAAGTATATGGCTGTGATGTTTGGACCACCCGTGATGTCGAGATCCTAAATTCTGGTTTTGGCCAGATCTGAGTATCGCAAACAAGCACTATACATGAGCATCATTGCGGCCACCTTCATGAGCGATGCGGCGGTGGCACCTGGCCCTGCGTGCTTTTCAATAATTGCAGTGAGGGTGCAGGGTGCGACCGGCATCATGGTGTGCTTGGGTTTGGGCAGCAACCTTTGCGCTGCTTTTCTAAGGGTATTGATTTTGTCGTGCGATGTGGGGCTAGGTAGCTCCGCTAGTCGATGCACGCAAAAGATTGCAGCCGATGACAAATGGTATGTAGACCAGGTGACACGCTCCTGGATGAGATACAAGCAGTAGAGCCTGACCACCTCGACTGACGCCGGAAGATCCTGCAACTTATGCATTTCGCACCACCGTTGAAAACGCATCCAGTAAGTGTTGTAGGTACGCAGACTGATAGGCGCGATAATGTGCAGCAACACGTCCACGCTCGTGGCTTCCAAGGCTTGTAAGGCTAGATGTTCAAAAAGTCGATATTATGCTCAACACCTCATACACCCAGGCGTAAGGCTAACAATATGCACAGAGGGATGCCCTTGCCCCCAAACGCAGCCTTGTCTGTGCCAGGCAACAAAATTGAGGAGCTATAGTCTAGCGGAATGCTCGCCTGCACACAATCTATCCACTTCGCATCGCTATCTAGCAACCGCGGCCACCAGCTCGCTGACTGCCACTGGAGTATCACTAGCGTGCAGTTGGCCTTGCATCTCAGCACGTGGTCAACTACTGGAGCGACCATCTGAGGTGGTGGAAAACAATAGTTGTTTTCACCTGCCCAGTGTTCGGTGAGGGCATATATGGCCTCAGCGCCCACCTCTAGCTACCGAGAGTTGAACCTCGACAGGCGCGTGTTGCTTGCTGTGGCGAATCTATCGATCGAATGCGGCCCCCACTCTGCTTCTAGTCTTTGAAAAGCCTCCGGTCGCAGGAAAAAATTGTCCAAGTCTTTCCCCTTGAGAGCTCGTCTGCCACTGCATTCAATTCCCTAGGAATCCACTCTACGAACAAGTTGAGCTGGTGTCTAAGACTAATACCAAATACTTTGAGCACAAGCATCTGCTAAATTTGTCTTAGACGAGCCGCCTTTTCTCAAAACATAATACATTGCTTGGCTGTCGACGCACAAGAGCACTTGTCGCCCGCCTATCACTTGGATGGCATTATCCAACGCTGCCTTAGCGGCAAGTATCTCCCTTATGTTGACGATCCCCCGATGCTAGCAGCGGGGAGTGGGCCCAGCAATTCCCACGTCTGCCCTGAGGCCACCGATCTCAGTACTGCGCCCCATGTGGTCATGCTAGCGTCGGTGTGCATGACAAAATCAAAGGCCATGGAGGCCCGAATGGGGGCACCATTGAACTTATCAAAGTGCTCCTCCCAAAAAGCAAGCTCGTGGAGCAGCCCTTCCGTCATGGGGACCATGTCATCCCAGGAAAACTCCTGGTTGATAACAGTGTACATATGGCGTGTGTACATGCCCGCGGTGCCCCCAAAAGCCACCTTCATGGAAATTAGCTGGCCTGCTAAAGATGCCATCGTTCTAATGTGCACGCTACGGGTCCTGTGGGCCATAGCTCGAACGTGGAGGAGTGTTAGCTGGAGCTTTTTCTTGCGCGTCTTGCCAATGTGCACCCAAAGTTTATGAGTGTCTATCACAACGCCCAAGAACTGTGTGATTTTTGAACACGTAAGTACTGCCTTCTGCATATTCACCACGAATCCTGCTAGTGCAAGTTCGTCGAACACCAGCCGCATTGTTCACGCGTGGGCGTCCTCACTTGGACAGCTCACCAGAAAATCGTCTAGATATGCTATGACTCGTATCCTCATCTGCCTCCACCTTCCCACTAGCTCTTTCACCACTCGTGTGAATACGTAAGGTGCGATCGCAAGCCCGAATGGGAGACATGTGAAAGTGTAAATCTTCTTATCCAGCTCAAACCCCAAGAACGTATGTGCATCTTCGTGCATCTTGACGTGATGATAGCCAGACTTGAGGTCAATGGTAAATACGAAGTCGTCTACGTGCACGACATCGACTAACTTATCCAACTTAAATTTTACTACGCTTTGTTCACGTGGCGCAGGTCATGAATTAACCGTAACTTCTTGCCCTTGACCACGTTCAAGCGGCATATGCAGTGTGGGAGACCTGGGAGAGTCCACTCTCTGGAAACCCCGGAGGCTACTAGCTCCCCCACTGACTCACGAGCAAACTGTATGTGTTTCTCCACACCTTTATGGTTGCGCTAGTGATGCCGAGGTGCAGTATGCGTGTCCCACACCAACTTGTAGCCACTCTCAATGGTAGAGAGGACTAACGAAGACGTACACCGACGTTTCCACCAGGCAACATTTGCTCCCAAATTTCCAGAAACCACGGTTGCTTGCGGTGGTACCTTTGATGCGGCGCCGTCCGACTGCACGGCTTCTTCCTTCCGCCCCAAGTACACTTGGAGTTCGTGTTCAAAATCTTTCTTGTCGCTCACGAAATTACCTATGACCCATCACAAGATATAGCATACCCGTGGTTGGTCTTGGCCACGATGCCTCGAATGAGTCAACGATTGATTGGCATCCTCCATTACCCTGCTTCGCAATTGCAGCATCGGGGTACGCTAAGCATGCACCGGCAACCGACTTGTGTGGCACATGTGTGCACCCTTTCGACATCGCATTGCAGTCCCTCTATATGCAGCGATCCAAAACTCCATAGGAGTGATCCCAACCTTGCTCCCACTGCTAATGCCTATATGGCTGGCTGGAGCCTTCATGCATACTTGCGCCAGTGCGCGTGCATTCAATTTGTGCTTTGAAAACCTTTTGCCCACACTCCTCTGGCCTATAGCAGCCTTGCAATACAACGCGCCAGTGCGCGAGGGGCGACACGCCAACAAACCAAAAACCAGCCGCGAGAACCAAAGCTCAATGAGAGTGGTCTCCATTCGTGCGCAATCTGCCAGCGCCTAGGAGGCCTGAAGGGGCTTTCTTCCACCCACGCACATCCATACGTGCGGCGTACGTCCCTCGATAAGAGGGACATGCATCATCCGCCTACTATTGTGCCCAACAAGCAAACTATCGTAACGGCAACTATAACAACCAACAAAACAGCCACAAAATATTTACAACAAACACCATCATATATGCAACAACCACAAGCAAAAACCGAGTCAACAAAGAAGCAAACATAACCAATAACAACAATAATTACACACAAATATTGGTGGAGTCCTAGGTGTGGTATCCCACCCACGTCTAACAATGTTATGCTCCTTAACGTGAGCATGTGCACCCAAATGTCCAGGGGGCCTAGGTACCCAACCAATGCAGCAACAATTTGCCAATAAAAATAATAAAAAATAATCTTACCAAAAAATTTAATTGTCCATGGAGGCCAAAGGCCTGGTTAACAATGTCCAACTACTCACACTCCAAGCAACAAAAAATGCTACTAACGCTGGGGCTGGCCATAAGGCCCCTGGGGTGGCCCATAAGGCCCCTGGAAGTTTGCTACCTGAGGTGGTGCTAGCAAAGGCTGCCTCTGTTGGGGGCCAGGGCCATTAGGTGGCCCCGAAGGGCAAAAACGAGATGTGTGGCCTACCATGTGGCAGTGCCAGCAACTCAAGTCACTTCTGAACATCCTAGGAGCGCGGGAGTTAGCCTTAAACGCATACGGGCTGGCCCGTGGTTTGCGGCTACTAAAATCAAACTCCCTCTCCTCCTCTTTGTCCTTCTTACTCTTAGCCACTTGCTTTTGGACCCAATTGTCCCAATCCTTGCTCTCATCCTTAGTTTGCATGGACTTGACAACCTCATTAATTACAGGCCAGCTATGCAAGTCCGCAGAAATGATTTGCTTTTGCCGAAAAATTATCAAAGACAAACCTTCAGTGAGCGCGCTTTGGGCCGCTTTAATGGCTTTCTTTTTCCAGCGCATCTTGAGCGTTGTGGCACAGCTCCCCGAGGTTGTTCATGACCTTCATTTGGGCGCGGTTGCCCTCAGACAACTTGCCCACACCTGCAACCTCACTTTTCCTCTTGAGCCGCTTGAGCTGCTGCAGGATGTCCGCTCCTGCTCCCTCGCCATCGTGAGCTCGCGAGACCTTGCTTTGCACTAGTTTGCTCACTGCATGCTGTAACTTGGTCATTTCGAGATGAGCAGCGTGCTGCGCAGCTTTGAGCTCAGCCGCTTCCGCCTTGCTGAGCTCGGCCTGCTCGCTTTCGTACTCTTTAAGGAACTCTGCATGTAATTTAGCGATTTCGTCAGCAGTAAGCTGGCTCGCTACTCTCGCCCTACCGATGTCGTTTATCTGCTCGCCATTGACCTGCTCGCCATCATTGTGTAAGTCGCTCGGGCCTCCCTGGCTTCCCTCACCTCTCTCCATCATCGCTCGTAAGTGAGCAAACACGTCCGCGTCTCGAGTGTTTGCGGATCTATGGTACTCTATCAAGCGATTTTGTATGCCTGACATAAGATTGTTGAGTAAGTCTCGGCATGCAATGTCTACGCGGGTATGTGTAGCAACTACCTTCCTGCTGCAATGAGGCTTCAATGCAACGAGAAGCTTATGAGGGTTTCATTTGTCGATGAGACTCAACCCGTGTGAAATCGATCAAATTTGAACACTTGTCAAGCTTTGGTTTGCGCAAACCTTCAATTTGAAAGGAATTGGACCATTTATCCTACAAAAGAATAGTAACAATGTGATAAGCTTTCATCAAATTGACATGAACGACATTGTAAATGAGTCCTTACCTTCTATATGTATCATCCCATAGATGAACAATGGCTATGCTACTTGACATACGTATGAGGTTATACATGACCGGTTTTTCCCTACTATCTCTTGAATATTGCCCAACTCGATCATGCATATTTATGAGTAGCACTACATGTCGTAGATGCATTTGGTGAAGAAATAAACTTTCGAATGTAGACCCAAAAAGTTCTTACATGCATCATTCTTAGCAGCAACGTTTACATCCAATAAGTTATGAGGCCCTTTTGTTCTGATGCCGTTCTTCAAGTCTGACTCTTTAGTAGATTCTAAATGAGGAAACATGCTCCGTTATGACAAGTTCCTGAAGGGACGACCTTAGGTGAAAGAAGATGCTATGCCCACTTGTATTTCTTGGATTAGGTCTTTCCGTAGAGCGGGGTACATGGATGATGGGTGTGCATTGACGGTTGAGAGTAATAAGGCTTGAGTTCGTCGACTGCTGTCGATTGCCGTCAACAACCCCTTCATAATCTGCAGGACGGGGGTGATTGGGGTAGCTTATTGTGAGCGTCGAGCAGAACTCACGTGAAATATCTATGTTCATTCCAGTGATCCCACTCCATCCGAGCGGCTTCGTTTAGAGATGGTTAAAGAAGACTGAGGAGCGCATGCATGTGGCACGTATGAGTCAGCATGGGTACGTCATGCTTTGCTCCGGCCGGCCAGCTCTGGCTGTACCTGGACTACTCTCTATGCAGGGGCCATTCCTTGCTATTCCCCGCTATAACCATGTACGCATGTATGATCCGTCAAGGATCTCTATATGTGGGCACCTAATCACTCCCGGTCAGCAATCTTGTCCGGACCCTGTCTGGCTTTGTACCAAGAAATAGTACTATCACGCGCTTGCTACCTGATCTTCAAGCCTAGTATATAGTAGCCTATTGCAACCAGTTGTAGTGAGGTGTAGCTGGTTGTAGCCCTTAAACCAGCTTGCAATGATTTCTGTCTCCAGTTATTTTAGTACGGCTACACTATCCCGTCTCGGCAACCGCGATAATCTGGCGGTGCGCGCAATAGCGAAGAATGTTAATTGATTGTCATGCTACTGGCCTACATGTTCGTTCATTCCCATGATACTGTTCGGATGTTCCACGCTCCAAGCTTTTCCACGAGGTTGGAGAGAAGAACAGCTATCCGGACGAGAAGGAAGAGAGAGCCTCAGGCAACTATTCGCTGGCCCAGAAACTGCAAACCTAAATTAATGCCAACCGTGGAGTGAAGGCCAACAAATGGTCCGGAGAAGGACAGGCTTTAGGCAACAAGTGTCACTGAAAGCGAGCGCACACAGCTTCTTCAATTTTCTGCAGCTGCACGCACCTTAATTAGCCACCATTTTTATTGCGCGTACTAGTCCTCCTTTTCCTTCTTCAGTGATTTAAACTTTGAATTGCGCACTGCCTCTTATTAAGATGAAAATATGCTGATTAGTACGAGCTGCAATAAGGAGGGACTGCAAAAACAAATACAGACCAGTGAAGCTGCTTGTACGAGATGTTAATTTAAGCAGATGGTGCTAGTAGCAAACTAGCCAGCAAAACACAAACTCAATTGATTCGCAATAAGTCTTCAGCCAAATCTCTCCCATCACTTTCAAGTAATGAATGAACACCAGTGGGAAGATGGTCAGGACAAGGATCAATTGCTAGAAGTTGCACATGAGTATGTTACTTTCCACGAAGAAAGAGTAGCTGGAGAGGGAGGTGTGCTCGACGGTGAGACTTCCAGGGAAACCGACCTAACTCGTCAGCACCATGACGAGCCTAGAGACGGCATGGAGGAGTTTGCTGGCCCCTCGGAACAAGACGACGCCGCTTTCGCAGCCTCAATGATAGAGTCATACTACGACCCCGGCCATGCCACGACGCACGCAGAAATGCACGAGCATGCTGCACCGCGGCCTGCTAAGCTAGAAGGTCAGTTCAGTTTGCGAAGGATGTCAAAAACTTGGCAGCTCGACGGTACTCTTTCCCTACCAGCACGTGCCGCCAGGCTGGACGCAACACAATGCCCACTACATTTTTCAGTCAATACCAGGGGCAACCTGACTTCTTCTTAACTTCATACAAATAAAATGGAACTAACATCACAGGGCTCAATCCTTGGCCATTGCGAGACAAAAGCCACAAGCACCACAATAAGACACTTGCAGATGTTCAGTGAAGGTACACATGCAGACGAGGGCAACACACGAGCTACGGGCAATGGGACAATTGATTTAAGTTGTTGAGCATTTGACTATGGACTGTGCTGACTGAGTCAAGATAAACTATTGCGCGTGTGCAGAGCAGCAAGAAGTGGAGGCATCGCAAGCAGCGTATCAGCAGCCGCCAGTGGAGCGCGACCCCGAGACCATCATCAACACTATCGCCGCACGCGCGCTGTTCCCAGCAGCAGCAGCCAGACTGCATCGCTCCAACTTTAGCGGCGCCTCAGTGCTGGACGTTGCCAATGAGGCCACCTCCCCACAGCAGCTGCAGCAGCAGCAGCAAGAGGAAGGCGCTCACATGCTCTCGCCCGGCAGGCCCGGAGGCGCACTCACACCACGAGGCTCTATCAGGTCATAATGCTCACCCTCTTACAGAGCTGGCTAGGCAGACGGCAGGAAAGAAGAAGATCTCTTCAATGCCAGGAGACACACGGCGAGTGCACCAGAATACCCCCGACGTTTTAACCCGTGCTAGTGATGCCGTAGGCGTGAAGACTGCCTCGCTTGCTTTCTGTCGTCTGAGCTAACTTGCCCTGGTAGAACCTTCACGAGTCCAATAGATCACATGTATTCATGGACAATGTCATGACAGTATCTTGGGCGCTCCCTAAGTGAAGGAAACAACCTTTGCTGCATGCAGACGCTCAAACTCTGACAGCCAAAGCCGAAGTTCAGACAGCCCAGCAGCAGCAGCCCCCGCTGGTGTACTAAGGTCGCCTCAGTCAGGGGATGGCAGGCATCAGTCCTTCGGAGCCGGAGCAGCAGCAGCAGCAGGAGGAGGAGGAGGAGGAGGAGAAGCTTCTGCTGACTTTGAAGGAGGAGACCCAGAGCACGCACCTGACCACCAGCAGCCACTAGTGGTTGACCCAGGCAGGCAAACAGAGCCACCTGGAGGCCCACTGGGCAGCCAGCAAGCCTCGGCCGGTCAACTGCCTCTCTTCTGCCAAGGAGGAGGAGGAGAAGGAGGAGGAGGAGGAGGCGCCTCCAGCCCCGCCGTCGCTGCAGGTTCATCCCAGCGTGCCTCTTTTGGTGCAGTTGTGCGTGCAGGGGGGCTCAATGCTGGGAGCTTCGCGCTTCAAAGCCACCCCATCGCTCTTTCAGACCCATCCTGGCATAGCTGCAGGACCATTGATCCAGCACGCATGCTCACATTCTGTTGACAGGGCCCAAAACCCCACAGCAGGCTGTACTCATCACGTGCCAGTAATACACAACCCTCTACCCCTGGTGTCCTAATAGCAAGCTAACGCGGGCTACCACCATAAAAATTGCATGCAACAGCAGAGGAAAGCTTCATCGGGGTAACAAGCTCCGGTGGCAGCAGCTGGGAAAGCAAACCTACCATGCCTCATGCTGATGCGAGCGGCAACTTGAGATGCCGCCAATTCCTCGCTTAACAACATTGTTGGCTGCCTCGTGCCTGCCACCTGTGTGCGCCCTCCTGCCAGGGTGGGGCAGGGCAGAGCCGCCCAAGCGCAGAAGGACCACGGAGCGCAAGAGACCCGCCAACAGCACCTCCCGCTTCCGCGGCGTCACGCACCACTGCCGCACCGGCCGCTGGGAGGCTCACATCTGGTACACTCCATCTCAGCACTGATGCCCCCCCCCTTCACCCCCTTGGCTTGCGCTTGCCGTCTGTCAAATGCCCTCCAGAGCCGAGCCCCTGGAGGCCGTAGGCAGAAGGTGACGCCCCTCCCTGCCACTCTGCATGGGATGCGCTCACAGCAGCGGACTGACTGCCGCCGCACAGCACAAAAGGCAGCAGCAGCAGCAGTAGCAGCCCCGCAGCAAACCCGGGGGGAGAGGGAGGCGGGAGGGGGGGGAAGGCTCGCAGGAACCTCACTCGCTTCTCTGTTTGGTGACTCTGGAGGGTGCAGGGAGAACAGCAAGCAGCTCTACCTGGGCGGCTTCGACTCCGGTGAGGGAAACCACCCCTCCTGCAGTCTCTCTGTACCATGCTTGAGGCATCTGGATTCTGGAGCCGGCTGCGCCACATGCATGCCTTGCCACTGCCTCCCTGCTGTGTTGACTTCTTCGGCCACATGTTTAAAGATGAACTGTGAACAGAGCCAAGGGTGTAGGCTGGGTACTAAAGTCTCGCTTGTCCTGCCTATGGCCATGGCAGAAGAGCAGGCCGCGCTGGCTTACGACATCGCCGCCATCAAATGCAGGCATGGCCCCTCCACCCACACCAGGCAGCCCCGCTTGACCCCTTGTGGACGTACTGTCTCACGAGCAGCCTGAGACATCATTTGGAAACATACATCTGCTCTCGGTGCCAGTGAAGAACAAGAGAGTGCTGATAGGGGGAGGGCCTCTGCATGTCCGTGCCCACTGCAGGGGCACATGGCAGACGTAATATGTGGGGCAAGCACAACGTGCGTCCCAGGTGGCACTGCGCTGACACCCTCTTCTTGCGGTGTGCAGAGGAACCGAAGCCATCACGAACCTTCCCATGGACAACTACAGGCAACATGTCAACGACATCAGTGAGCTCCCCCCCCCCCCCCCCCCCCCCCCCCCCCCCCCCCCCNCCCCCCCCCCCTTCCCTCTCACACTTCACTTCTCTCGCTTCAGGGTCCAAGATAGGGCCGCACCAAGCTGTGATAAAGCCACGACTGGTCCCATGCCCGTGGCCAAGCCCAGCGTGCGCATGCTGCATCAAAGAGGGTGATGTGTCTCCTACATGTGTTGCTGGATGTGCGCCCACACGGGCGTGCAGTGGCTGTGTCGAAGGAGGAGCTGGTGATGTCGCTGCGAAGNAGCGAGATCTCGGTGCTGCGCCGGTCGCCCTTGGTGCGCCGCCTCCGCTCGCCCGTGCTGAACGCCGCCATGCTGTACTCGCACTTCACCTGCACAATCCCCTCCCCCCCCCCCCCCCTCTCTCTCTCTCTCTCTCTCTCTTCCCCCCCCTACTTGCATGGAGTTGGAATGGCATCGACAAGAGCACTTTGGATGGAAACCAATCTAGGTGTCATTATCACACTGGGCTCGTGTTAGCTTTCTCAAAGATGCCGCAGACAGTGACTGCTTCTCTCGCCTGAGCCCCAGGTCAAAAGATAACATGCCCTTTTCTTTACTCCTTTGCCTGCTCCAGCCTGCTTGCACTTGCTTACCCTGCCTTGCCCTGCCCTTCCCTGCCCCGCCCCGCCCCGCCCTGCCCTGCCCTGCCCGGGTAGTGGACAGAAGGCAGCCCCGCTCCCGCTGCAATGAAGCCCCACAACAGTCATAGGACACGCTTGCTCTCGCTCGCTCTCTTGCTCACTCCCGCTGTTGGCAGTGGCCCTAAGGACGGCTTCCTATGCAGGGAAGATGGGAGGCGAGAATCGGGCAGCTGCAGGGCAAGAAGTACATGTACCTGGGCCTCTACGACACGGAGGAGGCTGCCGCCCAAGCCTACGACAAGGAGGCCATCCGGTGTGCTGCACCTCCCCCCTCGCCCCTCCTCCTCCCTCCCCTTCTCTTGTTTTCTCTGCTGCCCAGGGCCTTCACGACGCGGCGCAGCTCCGCGTTCTCTGGAGCTCCACCGACCGTCCGCCATTGAGAGAGTCGGCTCCGCTCGCCTGCTTGTGCCTGCTCCCCACCCGCCAGGCCAGTGGAGCGCTCTTGAGTAAAAGGCCTGCATCAATTGTATGTCTTCAGCTTCACATGTGATTGAGGACGTGATTCGATGAGAAGGACCAGCCTATGCAATGCAGAGTGGCACCTAGCTTCAGTGAAGCGGACTGCCACTCAGACATCGTGTGGCTCTCTTGGCGGGTGGAACAGGCAGAAGGGACAGCATGCCGTGACAAACTTTGACATCTCTGTCGTAAGCACGCTCTCTCCATGCCCTTTCTGGTCCTGCGTTCTCTCCCGCCTCTCTTGATGATTCATACCCCAGGCAGCCACAGCACGCACTACTTTGAATCACTACATTCCACAATGTCAACAATGTCTAGTACACTTGCTTCATGCATGTAGACCTTTACTGGACAGACGCGCACTGGCATCTGCACCTGCACCTGCACTTGTCCACCATATGATATTGCGGGGGTGATGAGGCACTAGATCATTGTCCCCGTGTGGCGAGCTCTGTGCAGTACCTGCAGCACTTTGGCGAGTCGGGCATGACCCTGGAGCAAGCAGTTGCCCCTCCTGGCCTTGGCCATGGCCCCCTCCAGCTCCAGGGCCAGCCTGCCCCTCCCGCACCCGGAGCAGCGGCAGGGCATCTGGACTCCTCACCGCAGGTTGACGCAAAGCTGCTCCTCTCGCGGGAGGAGCAGGAGCAGCAGCAGACAGGTGGCGAAAGGCTGCAGAACTGGCTCCAGCAGCAGGCCCACCCCCCCCCCCTTCCTCCTCCTCAGCAGCAGCAGCAGCAGCATGTCCAGCAACTGCAACTGCAACAACAGCACCAGCAGTACGCACAGCATGCGGCTGCCGGGCAGGAGGAGAGAGCCCAGTGGCTGCAGCTGCACCAGCAGCAGCAGTTGCATCTGCATGAGGAGCAGCAGCAGCGCCTTTACTGGTCCAGCATGATGGCCCAGCAGCCACAGCAGCAGGCGCAGCCTGCAGGGCCGGCAGCGGGCCCTCCGATGCTCTTCAACTGCGGCCTGCTTGAGCAGAGTCCTGCTTCTTCTTCGTGGCCACAGGGGGCGCCCCTGCAGCAGCCGCCGTTGGACCCAGGGTGGCCCAGCAACGCATACGCCCTGCCTGCCACAGCAGCCCACCTGGCAGGCAGCGACGAGCACGCGCCGGCTGGCGGGGTGGGCAGCGTGGACGAGGAGCAGCAGAGGAGCGGCTACTTTCGCCAGGCGGTGGCGGCCAACGCTGCCAGGCAGAGCTCCGGCCGGCTGCAGGCAGAGAGCAGCAGGCAGAGCTACCAGCAGCAGCTGCTCCTGCACCGGCAGCAGCAGCAGTCCATGCTTTCGCCGGAGATGGGCGGCCAGCTGGGCGGCGGCCAGCCGGGCAGCAGAGCCCATGACAGTTACTGGCCTGGCCTGTCCATGAGACTGGGCTCCGATCAACCTCCTCCCCCTCCTCCTGCTGCAGCCATGGTGGCTGCAGCGGCAGCTATGGCAGCTGCTCATGGTGCACAAGGGGCCGCAGGAGGCGGCAGCCCAGCAGGCTCAGCAGGAGAGCATGCATCACCAGGGGCGGCGGGCAGCAGACCACCAGGAGGCTGGTTGCACTCCTCCTCGCCCTTCGCGTCCCTGTCGCCCTATGAGCATGCTCCCAGGGCTTCTCAGCAGTGGGCCTCTGCTCCCTCCTTCCTCACAGAAGAGGGAAAGGCAGGCCTCGCAGCCAAGAGGCGGCAGCTGCGCAGGCAGAAGCTACACAGTCAGCCTGGCCCTTTTGCCGAGCAGCTGCAGCCGCAGCTGCAGCATCAAGAGAGCATCAGATCTGACCCTAGAGCGCGAGTAGAGAGAGGGCGGACTAGGTTCGAGCCTTTGTCAGATACATCGAGGGATATATCAGCAGGTTTTCAAGAATGACAAGTCGATATACATTATGCATCGAGTAGCTTGCCAGATGTACCCTTGTCCAACAAGTAGCCACCCCAGTGTACTGATAGCTGCCTGGCAGTGGACACATTGTCCACTCGGGCATATGCATAGGTTACTAAGTTGAGTTGAGTCTGAGTAGCCCATGGCAGCTGTCGCCACGCTTGTTCTTGCACTCATTTTAGGTCAGGTCCTTAAGTGGGCTACGTGATACATGGCCGACAAGTACATGCTCAGGAAGTTTAAGGACATGACTCGAGTCTCAGTGTCCTAACAACACATGTACTACAGGCCCAGCATTACCCAGTAAAACATTGTTCCTTTTCCAGGCATACCAGCCCCAAGTACACAATTTCCTTCAGATACAATGCGAATGCCCTGCCTAGGTCAGAAGGACCTGACATGCAGTAGCTGCAATGCTTCCTCACTAAAGAAAAGACTGTCTTTATTCCTGAAATCAGGGGGCACTCTGATGTCCCTATCGTTCATCTCTCGACTCTAGGGATTGGTAGCAGATTTAGATAGCGTCTCAGATACAAGAAGGCCCAGTCATGCATGAACGGAACACGAGGAACCTCATGCGGAGTTGAG
Organism: Mesotaenium endlicherianum; assembly: GCA_009602735.1. Lineage (NCBI taxonomy): Eukaryota > Viridiplantae > Streptophyta > Zygnematophyceae > Zygnematales > Mesotaeniaceae > Mesotaenium > Mesotaenium endlicherianum. The sequence continues at coordinate 99,817 of WELA01013488.1, read as the reverse complement.
GCAAGGCCATGACTCTCATACTAAAGCGCTCACCAGGCCCCAGTCAAGAGCCACATCGTCACTCACTTGTTTCAAATGACGCACTTCGAAAGTGTAGACTACGGTTTTACAAAGCACTGCGGGTCTCCTGTTTTACTGTTTTGGATCACCATGAAACTTTCTGATAGTGAGAGACGAGGTAGATGTTGATACACGTAGAGTTAGGTAGTCTATGTCATCCACTACATCATGCACTATCAACCGACAGCAACGCAAATCCGCACCTGGGACTTGTACGTTCTCCAAGCCATGGCCTTTAGAATAATAACAACAACGAGGCCTTTAATCTGTTTCAGACATGCCCTCTATGTACTCCCTCACTCTCTATAATGAGTGCCGTGATGCATAACAGCATTCCTGTACCTATAAACAACCACCCGTGCTCGCTAGGTCTACAGAAGTCATGAGTCTTCAGGAATGAGTTTCTAGAAGCTCATGGGTATACTTCATATTAGGAGAAAGACGTTCTTCAATGCTACCATACCAGTCATGTCAAGTTCTTCAGTGGTTCTTGCGTCTTTGCTCCACTCTAGCTGCAGCAGTAATTATTTTGAACCAAGCTAAAGTGAATAATTCGCTATTCCCGAAGCGTGCCGGGGCCCGAAAACGATTGCCTTGGCAGAAGAGTCAAAATATGCTCACTGATTTTTCTGTCGGTACGTGCATCATTTGTCGGTGTGACATTCAGAGTTGCTGCAGCCAGAAAGTACCCTCCGCTGCCCTCCTCGTCACTGCTCCAAACTAGAAGGTAAAAGTCACCCGAAGTGTACGAGGACACTTAGTTCCATCAGCATTGATTTGAAGTTCAATAACATCTCATTTCTTTATGGTATAGTATCTGGATCAGTAAGAAAACTCAACACAATACACTCATGACAGAGTTAAAAAGGATGACGCTTCGCTGGGCGGAAAAAATTGAATAGCTGCTACACCATGTTGTTGTGGGTGTCAGTCACAGTGTAATTTTGGTGCATATGAACGAAACCCGTTGATTGTTTGACTTACTGGGCAGCAATTCTTTTTCGAACATATTTTCCTGAAACTTGGACCCGTAAGCTTGCCCTCATATTCAGATGGTGTAAGGACGTTAGCCGCATTTGGCGAGGCAGTTTTGTGAAGGAATCTCTAACATACGTTCTCGGGAATGGAGATAGTGCCTCGAGTTCGTCCTACGGATAGAATTCTGGGGTCATGGCAACCGCCAAGCCGAGGCTCTACTGCAAAGAGGTCCTTTTCGCGCCCAAGCTTGCCGAGCTGGGCTAGGCCAGCGTCCGCATTTTGCATCGGGTTCATGCTGGCCATGCTTATAGTGGGCGTCCCGTGGCTGGTTAGATCGAAAACCTCTAGAGCCTCCCGTCGTCCGGTTGCTTCACTTGTCGGTGGCTTATCAGGTGCCCAGACAGGTGGCGAACGTAGTTTTGAGGTGGGCTATCAGGAAGGGTCCTTTGCCTCGTCTGCTGGGGCCAATGTATCTGAAACTGAGCTAGCAGGTGCAGGAGCAGGAGGGGGAGGAGGAGAGACAGGAGCTGAGCAAGTGCAGCCACAGCAGCAGGAGCAGGGTGTAAAGAAGGGTGCAGCAACCGCATATGAGAATGTAGTGGCGGGTGATGGCAAGGTGGAGAAGAGAGCATGTGCAGAGGGGTGCAGCAGCAAGGGCACGTGCAACGAGGAGCTGGGCCGCTGCGACTGCCCGGGCCTGTGGACGGGCGCCAGCTGCTCTGAGAAGGCCATGCCCAGCTGCTGGCTCTCTGACGACTATCTCACCGCTTGTCAGTACGTTGTTCATCATACCGCGGGCAGCCGGCCCTTTCCTTGCCTCCTCTCATGCGCCACCTGCTCCCTTCCTCTTCCCTTTTGTCTACGGTATCTTAGAGGCTGTTCTCTTTCCACGGCTTGCCTTTCCGCGTCAGCGAACTGATGAATATTTGTAAAACAGGCGTGCGCATGCACACACACACACACACATACACACACACACACACACACACACACACAGACATGCACACAGACATGCACACGCACACGCACTTGTACTCTTTCCACCCACATGTTTGTTGCTAGCCTCCTTGCCTGTCTCCTAGGTGCTCTAGGAGGTACGGTAGGGCCGCAGGGGAGAGGGGAGAGGGTGAGTTTTTATCATCTCCATGCCGTTGGTGGTACAGGAGGGGTCTAGGGAGGAGGGGGGGCGCTTGTGCCTGTCGTGTTTCCTCTTCTTGTCCAGGACAGCTCTTTTGGGGGGGGGGG
>WELA01013488.1:77421-90491 GCA_009602735.1 Mesotaenium endlicherianum | reverse complement strand
GGGGGGGGGCATCAACACAGGAGTGAGCGAGGAGGAGAGGGCAAAGAAGGTGGAGGCCATGCGCACGCTGTGGCCGCGCTTTGTGTGGACGGCGCCCTCGCAGCCCTCGCTGGCGGACCTGGGGGTGCTCAACGGCGAGAAGTGGGACGCGCGCCTGCCGGCCGTGGACGTCTTCTCGTCCGTCATGGAGCTTCTGGGCAAGCGCGTGCTCCAGGCCATTCTCCAACAGTGAAAGCATCTGGACTGCAGAGCACGAGGCGGTGCTGCCCTGCGCGCATGGCAAGCATACACGACCATCCTACTAGCTGCTGCTTTGCCACTTCTGACTGCAGCATATGTACGTGGAGAGGGGCTCAATTGCATGACTAACTATGATTCTGAGTTTAGTCATCAATTTATACGCAGGGGGGAGGGAGGGGGGAGGGATGCCCTTGGCCCCCCGCTCATATCTAGCGTGGAAACGTAAGCGGTGATGTGTAAGCAGGCAGGCAGCAGAGGAGCTCTCCACCCTTCAATGACTAAACTAGGGTGCAAGAATCATGTGGGTGATTTTGGTAACTTATCCTCCTGCTGCCAACCAGGCATCCTGTGAAATAAATATCGATTCCCTCACCCTTTCAGGAGTGTGCTCCATGGGGGCATCTATCTTGCCCACTTGTTGCAGGCGCCTCCCTTTTTGGACCTTAGCCTCCTGATTGTAAGGCGGCCTGCGTGGTCCTCTTGCGAAGTTTATGGCCATCTTATTTTCCTCACTTTACTCCAAACGATGGAAGCTTCAGCTTAATAACCTTCACCTGGAACATGACACTTGTTTCTCATTTCCTTGCTTGGTGCCACTCTTTCTTATGTAGGCTAGCAAGACTCAACAGGTAGTCGTAATGCACGAAGCAAACAATCTCTGAAACTGCGCACTGCACGAGCTGATGGCCCTCGAACACTGCCCTTTAGCTAGCTACCCAATGACCTATTAGATCAAAGGCAGGGATCCCGGTGACATGCTCAATCATTCCATCTTACGGCCAAGTTTGATTCAGTTCCAGTCTGGCTTGCACAAATTGACGTCAGCAAACTTTCTGCAACTCACAGGCTCCGTCCACATTACCTATGATATATCCTCAGCAACTTCGACAAAACAAAACCCAACATCCACATAATGTTTATAAGCCAGTCCACGCTGATGCCCTGAGTGCTCGTGTCGAAGTGTATATAAATATTGCTCGCTGCTTTGGCCCCAAGTTCAATCACTCCGGGATCACTATGTTCAAAAGTGTCATTCACACTGCAAACATTCCCTGTGCCGTATACCTTAACTTACACCTCTCCATTTCTGCCCCCTCTCGTCAGCTTTTGCTTGCTTGTAATGGGCAAATGATTAAAGCAAAAATTGTCCCTCCCAGTCAGTCAATTCCACGTTGGAGGAGCGATCTGAGATACTTATGATCCCTGATTGTGCCCGTGTGTAGCAGAGACTCTGCCTTGCCCACCATGCAGCAAATGACGACAGAACACAAGCTTCTTGGGCCCATGAAAGATATTCCTTGCGTGCGCATCGCCACGATGTAAACACAACTGGTGTTTTAAACAGTCGGTATACAACAATTGCATCTGACCTGCCAAGAAGTACGACCCATTCGCCACTACTGGAGGTGTCAAATGCCCGGCTGATCGGGCACGCGGCTCACCGCCAGACTGGCTCGCTGTGCTGTAGTCCCCACACATGCGCTACAATGAGGGGAGAACACGATACATCACTCCTCCACGTGCAGAAAGCGCAAGCAGAATGCTCGCCCCCTCCTCTTCCGGCTGTCAATATGTACACACCAATTGAGCTTCACACACAAAACCTCGTGTGCATCATGCTGGCTAGGCAGCACCCTGGAACATGGGTCCTGGACCTTTTGGCTCTCTTTCCCTAGCTCTTCAGGGATCATCGAACGGAAGAGGAGCCCCTCCAGAAGGGAGACCGCTGCTTCCTCTCCTCCATTCTCCTGAAGTAGCAATCCCGCACACCCTCCCCACTCCAAGAGTTGCACATTAGCCACCCCTCTCGAAGGAAGTGCACAGACACCAGGCAGGCCGGCAGGCAGATGGCAGTAAGCAGCATGGAGTGAGGATGAAACACGTGCATCATGTGGCCGCGATCCTCTACATCCAAAGGGTGGGAGGGAGGGAGACCAGTAGGAAGACCTGTGCTTCTCCTATTGAGACCAGAGCAGCACACATGGTTTGGCACACGGAAACATCCTACTTTGCAGGCAGGCATGCTGCCTGAATTCCTTCTGGCTTAATGCAGCTTTCCAACTCCACTGACAGAAGCACAGCAGGAAAGGCAGAGCTGTCTTGCGGTGTCTGTTAGGGAGGGGAGGGAAGGGGAGGGAGACCCACCTCTGGTGCTCTTTTGCACGCTCCCGAAAGGCGGCGGGCACATCCTCGCCGCGATACGATGCCAGCACAGCGCGCGTGTCCGGCGGCCGCTGTCTTGCCACGACTGCCATGCCCACCCCCCCCCCCAAACAAATACATGAAGAGAGAGGGAGAGGGAGAGGGAGAGGGAGAGGGAGAGGAAGAGAGAGCATACACTTCTCTGTCAGCCCCTCTCTCCATACTCCAGGGGGCTGGTGTGAATTCACAGTGCCTCTGCCTTGTGCTCCTCAATTCTTCAGACGGCAGAGGGCTGGTAACATGACAGCAACATTAGCCCCTCAAAGTCGGGCGCACACGCACGACTGCTGCATCAGCGGGCACAAAGGGTAGACTGCTGCTGCTCAGTTGGATGGGGCAGTGCCCCCATGCCACTAGACATGTTCTTGCATCAGTACCTTACCCTCGTAATCCAGATAGGTTGAGTTTTTTTACTAGCATGGCACCACGGCCCCACGCAGGAAGAAGCTGCCTGGCAGGCAGCCATTGTGACTGTCACAATGGGCATAGCAACCTCTCAGCTGCAGCGCCATGCCTCCTTGCAGGACACCCGGGGGAGACGGGAGAGAAGGAAGAGAGAGAACTGACACTCAAGGAAGGGCAGGTGGTCGAGCAGTGCGGTGTCGGCGGCGTCCAGCTTCCAGGCGGGGATGTGCAGCATGTTGGCGCCCTGCACGCAGCTCTCGGGGTCGCCCGTGATGTACATCACCCTCGCCGGGTCGCGGTTCAGCTTTGACAGATCCTGCATGCCCGTCCGTCCCCCACGCACCCACCAAACTCGACGGCATGAGCACAAGCAAGGGCTGGGAAGGAGGTCGCCAAAGGGACGGAAGGCCAGCTTCGATTGAGCACATAGAGCCGGAAGTCTTTAGGGGGTCAACTCCTTTCTCCTTCCCCCGCCCCGAGCAGCACCCCCAGCCGATGGGTGGGGGAAGGGGTCAAACATTACAACAATACCTGTCCGTTGTGTTGGAATCACAAAGTTGGCACAACAAGTGGCCTCAAGGGGGGGTGAGGAGAGAGGGAGGCCTCGCCATTGAAGCAGGGCACCAGAGAACAAGAACCCCGCGCAGCTTCACTTCCCCGGGGGGGGGGGGGGAGGGTTTCTTAGTGCCCAAATGGGAGCTGCTTTTTTCCATGGGGCAACTTCTTGGCCCTACTTTGTGCCCAGCGAGGAGGGAAAGCTAGGAGTGAGCAGAGCAACAGGGAAGGGCGGGGTGGGTACGCGAATGTAGTGGCCATTGGTGTACTGGGTGGCGTCGCGGTAGAGGCGGTAGCGGATGCAGCCCTTGGTGTCCAGCCGGTCCAGGATGGGGTCCACCGTCTGCTCTCCCCACACACACGCACACACACGCGCACATGCACGCCACAGGCCACGGGCACTAGTCACACGCCTGAGGGCCGTACATCAGATGCAAGCACGCACAGTCAGGGGCTTAAGGCTACCTCCTACTCCTACTAATAGTTGTACACTTTCGTGCCTGTAGCTGGGAGCTGGTGCAGATCCTTAAGCCCAAACCCGCCCCACTTCCTCCACTGAGATGCACACGTGTCCCTCCAGAGATGTCCTCCTCCTTCACATTTTGTCTGTCTGGCGCCCATCCCTCCACAACATGCTCGTGCCGTGCTCGTTGATGGGGTTAATGCAATGCATATAGCCCGCGTGTGAGGAGGGGAGTTGCTGTGATCCCTCCCCTTCACCCACGACGGGCACCCAGCATCAGCAGGCGGCTCATGAGAGAGAAGGAGAGGGGTGAGGGGGGGGGCGAGCAGGGGGGAGCGTACGATGTTGAGCTGGTCGGAGAAGACGACAATCTCAAAGTAGTGCGCCATGCGTTCCAGAAACGGCTCCACGCCCGGCCTCTTGAACGTGCGCCACCCGCGGTCCCTCTGCGCGCCCACACACGCGCACGCGCACACGCACACGCACACGCGCGTCAACACCCCTCACATCTGCTCGTGAATGGGCCCCCACCAGATGGAGAGCTAGCCTGGCCAATCGCGCGCCTCCATCCGTCCTGCACCTCTCCAATCCGCTAGGCACCTCAGAGTACTCCTCGATGCGGTGCTGGCAGCGACAGGTGTACAAATAGGGCAGGTATTTCTACAACCGCGTCTTGTCACTCTTGCCCAGTGTGCTGCTGTTTGTTACAGATGGTGATTCGGCTAGTCAAATCACAACTGCACGGCATGCATGCATGCTTGCTCTGGCTGCAAAGCAAACAGAAGAAGGCGGGCACGGGGCAAGCTCAGGAACATCAAAAGAAGCATCGCACGCAGGCAGGCAGGCACTGCCAGGCGGGTGAGGGCTAGGAAACCCCCCCCCTGCCAGCAGAGGGATGCCCAGCGTGCACGCATGCTCACGTTATTGGCAAGCGCCACAAAGCCCCAAAGCCCCAAAATCCTCCACCTCTAGCTGTAGCAGCAGGCCCAACAGGAGGGCTGCAACCACGGAGGCAGATTATCCAGCCCTGACAAGTGGCAGCAGACAACCCCAGCAGGCGGTGGTGCACATTGACACGTGCATGTGGGTGTGTGTATTGGTGGTGTGTGTGCGTGTGTGTGTGTGTGTGTGTGCGCGCGCGCGCGCGCGCCTGCACGCATGGGTGAGTGAGTACAAAGGTAAGAGTGGGTGAATGTGTCGCTGTGTGGGTACGCCCATGCGCAAGTGTGTAAATTGCTTAAAGGATGGGGGGACGGGCGCGTGCGTGTGCGTGCGGGGGAGCACCTTCCAGTCGGAGTGCACAAGGGTGTCATTGAGGTCCAGCACCAGCGTGTACACGTGCTGCTCGCTGGGTGCCAGGTCCGGCAGCAGCTTGTCTGACGACGGCGCCGAGAATCCCTGCCACTCCCTTTGCCCGTGTCAGCTTTTGTTTCGGGAGAGAGAGGGAGCATCCAGAGGGCAATGGACTAAGGCAGGCTTGCAAACAAGCACAGCACCCCTCTCACACAAGGGTACCTCCTCCTGCTGCTGCCACTGCCGTTGCCGCCTCCCCTAACAAGCAGTGCTGCTGCTGATGCAGCTGCAGATACATCTGGCCCTATGCCACTCACGAGAGACGATTGCTTAACCCAGCTTGACACGGCGCTGCACTGCACTGCACTCGAGTCACATCCCACACATGACAGGGATGACAGGACTGTCCTTTACCACCCGTCCTTCTCGTGCTATGCCTCTCGTCATGCATCCTCAAGAGCTCTCTTTGAAGAGAACCAAAGCCTCGGGTGGAAATCAGACGAGCAGGCACTTTAGGCACGTGAACGTGCACACACACACACACCTGGATCTGCTCTTCAATGGTGCGCCTGCTGTCCACGTAGAACTGCGCCATGTCCAGCACTCCCGCTGCGCCCCTTGCCCAGCCCCACATGCACAGAGCCCGTTGAAGAGGAGAGCAAGCAAGCAAGCAGGCCCACGCGATCCCTTGCGGCCACACTGACTGCTCCCTTTCTGTGTCAACTTCCCCAGCCCCTCACGGAGGGATGGACCCCAAAGACCTGAAAGGCCTTCCCCCCATCGCATCCCCTCCCCTCTTCCCCAATGGAGCCCCAATGCACCAAAATATTATTCCAGCCCCTGAAGAAAATGGACACACTTTGATGCCACCACGCCAGCTGGCAGTCACTTTCGACACTTACCAGCCACAGGTTGAGGCGGCAAACGGCTACACCCAGCCTCACTAAAGTTTGAGATGAAAGCGCCACATGGGACAGTATACCATGCAGAGATTGGCGACCTTTGCTACAGCGTTCGTGAGGCNTGGGGGGGTGGGGGGAGGGGGGGCAGATATTTCAGAAATTAAGAGGTAGCAGGCGGGAGCAGCCATGGGGCTGGACAGTTCTCTGATCCTTCCGCTACCTCCTACTCGACCTGAAGCACATCAGGCAGCTCCTCTTTGCACCGTGTACATCTACATCCCTGCATGCCATCTCCATCTCCATCTCCCAGCAGGAGCAGGAGCAGGAGCAGGGCCCATCAGTCCCAAAGTGCAGAACCCGGAATCCTGGCCACCCAAGCAGCCTGCGCTGCTGCCCTCACATATCAGCTTCACCGCCGGGCCCCTTTGCCCTTCTTCCCCCCTCAGCTGTCCCAGAGAGCCAATTTCATAAACCGTGGGAGGAGGCAGAAGGACCACCACCCGGATGGCTATTGGTGCATGCACTGCTGTTCATGTTGTTCCTTCCTCGCAGTCACTCCGGGAGAAGAGGGAGGGGCTGCGGAGCTAGCCAGCTGAGGTAATTCAGTACGCCAACTGCATGGCAGCTGCAACAGGCAAGCACAGGGACAGGAGAGACTCCCCAGAAAGAACACACTGGCTGGGTGGCTAGGCCATGTGCCACGGAGTAGCCAAGCTGCCGGCTGAAGGGCTTCAAATGGCATAAGTGAAGGAGCCCAGGACGCTGGAAAAGGAAAAGGCGCACACCACTTGCAGCCAGCCGCAGAAGCTTCTCTCTCACTGCAGAGCCCTGCACCCACAGCCCCCCCCCCCGGGCCCCAAAACTCCCCACACCCACCCGGGAGTAAATCCCCCCAAGTCCCAGATCCCAGCCAAATTGAATTCAGTAACCAGCCCCAGCTGAGGGATTGTGCTGGAAGCTGTGCGTGCAACGCAGACTTCATCTTTAGCCGTTACGCCAGATTCAGCACAGCCGCCAGTGGGCAGACAAGATGACACGGTGCTTCCTTGTAAAACCTGAGGGGTCAAGTTGTGGCAGGTTTCTGACCCCATGCGCCTCGCCTAAGATAGAAGGGCAACAAGTCACCAGGACGCATGCAGGTGTCGCACTCGTGGTGCCTTCGCGTGCCTGCCTCCAGATTACTTTGAGCTCAAATCTTCCATCCCCTTCTCTTGTGCATCAGGGTTAATACTTCCAGTGTTTTCTTCTCTTGTGCTGTGAGCATAAGGGCTGGCGGAGGCTCGCACAATCTGTGAAAGTCATGAGTAAACTGGCCTCGAATGGTAGGGCCCACCTGTTCAGACTCGGCATCATCTCTACTGGCTGATGAAGCTGGGGAACTGCATAGGGAGCGAGCCTCTGCCAGCTTCGCGCTCAACGTGTCCGTGTCGTACGCTGCACACTCAGATAATCAATCGGCTCAGAAGCATGATCTTGCCACTCCCATGTAGTCCCTTATGAGCTGCCCAAGATAAAACAATGTATCTCTCCCAGTCATGCTGTTGCACTTCACTTGGGCAGAATGCCCTGAGACTCCTACTCCTCGTACAACAAACCTGATCCGTGACTTTCTCCAAAGTATACATATCCTTTACAGTGTCTGATCCGCAAACCAGGACCAGGAACGGATGCATGTTAGGACTTGGAATGACGCACCATAAGTGACATAAGCACAACTGCCTCCAGCAGATGCAAGTGCCAAGCCCAAGGTGATCTTTAACGCCTTCAGTAGCGTGCTTGACTTTCCTGCTTCACTTGATGCAGTCTTGCCTGCCTCAGAGACAGCAGTTGCAGCACCAACTGGAATGCTACCAGTGGTGGAACCTACAAGTGTCTGACCAGATTTTCCTAGCACAGGTTCAGCCGCAGAGGTAGCATTCGCTGCCGTAGAGGCATTTGTCTCCTGTCTTAGTGCGGAAGTTGTCGCCAAGTATCTGCAAGCTGAATATAAAATCCCAGAACTAAGTTCATGACCTCCAGGAGCTTCATGCCTAAGGCCTCTGGAAGCCGCACACAACCTGGTCAACTTCCAGACAGCGCTCGTCATCTGGTACTGATCTCAACAACAGCTTTTAGGTGGACAGTAATCTACTGGTCTGTAAGCACAAAGTCTATTCGACGAATCAATTGACTATAATGTGGACCTGCTCTCAATACATTCATTTTTCACCATAGTAGATGAAGAAAAAAGGCGTCCGCTTTACGAATCGAAGTCAGGATGCACCATGATTGCTCTCAGCAGACAGACGTTGCATGGCAACCAGCAAGCCTTCATTCTAAGGCGTGATGATACCGGGAGAGATGTTTATTCCGGTGCTTTAATATGGAAGATTCCGACTAGACTCGCAGTGCCAGGTTCTCAACTCGACTGCACAGTCGGCAGCGGCCCTCGCCGGAATCAACTCGTGCTCCACATTTGGAGCCGGGTGGCCGATGTCTTTTGTTGTAACGGGAGTCTTGACGTTGACCCCTCGCCAAATGCCTGGACTTGACGTTATCTTAATGCCTGACGATCGTCAGGTTGCTGTCAAACCTCAAGACCGACGTCGCGTCGTTACGGGGATGCTACAAATCAACCAGCAGCTGAGCAGTAAAAACAAACTTCACACATTTTACGGAACAAAAAATGGTCGAAGCATTCAGGTTCCAACTACGACATTGCAAATTGTGCTTTCTCTGATGTTTACAAGCAAATCTTTTGAGACAGCATTTTAAATTTTGTACCATGGTAAAGCTATAGAGTATTATTCTGAGGTGCCATGAACTGTTAATTTGGAGGCCAACACAGAGGCCTTCATTGGGCCTATCAGTACGTATTGTTCATGTAGGTTGATCGGGACTCGTTTCATGATAGCTATGGCTGGGGGGCCAAACAATGTGGGATTGTTTCTCATAAAATTGAAGACCTGCTGATTGGGGTCGCCTTTTCCTTTTTTGCAAGTGTGACTGGCCGTTCTTTTCAACACTGGAGCAATGCCAGAGCTACCGGAAGTGGAAGCGGCTCGTTGTTCAGTCGAAGAGCACTGCTTGCAGAAAGAAATCCTGAGTGTCCAGGCAGCTGATGACAATAAAGTTATCCAAGGAGTAGCTCCAAAAGAACTTGAGAAATGTCTGGTGGGGAGGAGGATAGTGACAGTTAAAAGGAAGGGAAAGTGCTTATGGTTTGAGCTCGACAAACCGCCATGGCCTTTGTTTCACTTCGGTAACTCCTCGTTTCTTCACCCCTTGCGTATCCCTTATTACTTTGAAGCGGTTCTAAGTACCGAGATTACAATGACTCCTCTGGACTCCCGCTGTCTCGCATTTTAAGCTGGATGGGAAAGTTAGTTGTCTACCTGCTTAGTCGTTGACTTTCGGCAATCTTACATTCAGAACTTCTAGTTCCATTCACATTAGATTTTCCATGACCAATAGCTACTTATGCGCTGGTACCTTTCTATGAGATATCTCAGACCTTGGCTGACATCAAATGATTACATGAACAAATGTTACCTCAACAAGCAATATTTATCTGCTGGTGCATTTCTAAAGGACATCTCGGACCATGGGTTATAGAATGCGTTGTACATAGTCTGTGGTGAATATGCATGCCAGGATACGAATGTAAAGCATGATGAACAAGCTGCTTGGCAGCCTTTGGCTGCACATGTGTCAGGACAAACTTGCGAAAGAACGACCTTATTAGACCTTATGTGGAGTACAAACTGAGCTTCAACTTCTGTGAAGAAGATGGCGCTTATATGACCATGACGATAGCCTACAAACTTTATGACTTACATCATTTAAAGAGAGTGGAGCATGCAGGTATGACGGGGGCAATTGTGATCCAGGGAGCCAATCAAGTGCACTATAAGCGGTACCCTCTTTACATTTTCTCCCTCTTAAATTCCCATTCATATTCCAATAGAACCGTTGGACCACTGGTTGCTATGCTCAGTCTTCCCAGCGCTGCCTGCAAGATACATTTGTTTGGCTGCCCGGGATGGTCTTCTAGTCCTTCCATAGTAGCACGGTAGCCTGGTGGCTGCCACTTGCCCTCCCCCCCCCCCCCCCCCCCCCCCCCCCCCCCCCCCCCCCCCCCCCCCCCCCCCCCCCCCCCCCCCCCCCCCCCCCCCCCCCCCCCCCCCCCCCCCCCCCCCCCCCCCCNCCCCCCCCCCCCCCCCCTCTCTCCCAATGCTCCACCACCATTTTCCAAGCGCCAGGTAGCTTAGAGTGGGCCTGGCTTGGACAAGCACTGTCTTTGGGTGAGGCAAGTGTGGCTCCCCTCCGCTCTGCTCGGCCCGGCTGCATCTGCTGGGGTGCTGCTGGTTTGTGCAAGCACAAGAGCACAATGAGAGGAAGACGCGCTCAGAGGGCGGGAGAGGTGTGGGAGGGAATGCTGGGGGCAGGTCAAAGCCACAGGAGGGGGACGAGTGGCCGCCCAAATTTCACAAACTGCTGCTCGAGGTGTGCTCGCGCTCCCGCCTGTTTGCAGTCTGCATGTCTCACCCCCCCTCTCCGTCGTTCCATCCTGATGTAGTCTTGGAAAGAAAAGTCGGTGGTCTTGCTCTAGGATACAAGGTTGACCTGCATGTGCGTCTCCAGCTGGCAGCCTTAGAGAGAGAGAGAGAGAGCAAGAGCACGAGCATAGGCACAGTAGCAGGTGGGTACTGATACCCACAACTCTACTTCAGACTAAAGTTCTGGTGATACAGCTGTCGTTTTTTCCCCCCTCGTCAACTCCCTGCATGCTGGCTGTCTGTTGACTGTGCAGCTGGAGGGGGGACTCCAGGTGGCATTTGTCGATGGCCGTAGATTTGCCCGCATCCGGCTCCTTTCCAAGGTGCTCTTGCCTGCCTGCCTGCCCGCCTGCCTGCCTGCCCGCCTGCCTGCAGGGTCCCCCTCTACCATGAGGGCTGCCTGCCTGTGCCTGACGGTACTGCCTGTGTCAGCTTCATGTCCTCAGCTGGTCTACCTCGCGTCTGGGCAGGTGACTGCTACGTCTGGGCAATAAGGAGTGTAAGTCCCGTTTGATGCATGTTGTGTGTGTGTGCTCCTTAAGTGACTCTGCCCTCATCACCGAGGGCCTGGCCTTGCCTGCATGCATGCACGCACGCCCCATGCAGGCACACTGACACTTATGCAGACGAGACACAACGACCTCACTTTCTGGTAGTACGGCCCTCTCGCATTCTTACAAAGTGCAGGTGGAGGAGGAGCCACCCGTGTGTGAGCTGGGGCCTGACGCCTACCTGGAGCTGCCAGGTGTGGAGGAGTTCTCGCAGGCCGTGCTGAAGAGGAAGCGGCCCCTCAAGGCGGCCCTTCTCGATCAGGTCCGCCCTCGCCTGCCTGCCTGCCTGCCTGCCTGCTGGGGAGCCACATTCACGCCTGGCAGGTGAGAAGCGCGGAGAGCTGTAGTGGGCAGATTAGGAGTGCGATGAGACCGAGTGCGGAGGAGGAGTGTTGTGTTCTGGCTGCCTCTGCAGGTTGGTAGGGTTGGCTAACTTTCTTTCTCATTGTGCTCCTCTGCTCTGCTCCAGCAGCAGCAGCAGCAGCAGCAGCAGCAGCTGGCCAAGCCCGTCGTGGCGTCATCATCTCCTCCTTGTCGGGACTTGCTCCTCAAGTCTTGCCTCGGCTGTGCTGCTGCCTTTGTTGTTGCTGCTGCTCCTGCTGCTGCTTCTGCTTCTGCTGTGACTGATGCTGTTGGGGTGGCCTGTGATGCAACCACGTGGATATGTGGCGCCTGCACGCAATGCTTGCAGGCGTTCCTGTCGGGCATCGGAAACTGGGTGGCCGATGAAGTGCTGTATCAGGTGAGTGCAGCACTTGAACATCTCCCCCCTGCCCCCCTCGTACTGACCTCTTCTTTAAATCTGGCCCTCCTTCAACTTCAGCAACGCATACTCCAGACCTCCCCACTCCACTAGTTACGCCTGTCCAAACATCTCATTCCTTGGTCCTCCCTCTTCTCTTCACCCTCCTTCCTGTCCCCCCTTTCTTCCTCCCTTCTTGGTAGAGGAAGGGGGGGATACACGTTGGATTTGTGCCTTTCTTGTGAGCTGTGGCCAATGGGCGGGGTTGTTGATCATTGGCCAGCTATTACTCTGACCAGGTGACCCTTTGGATTGTCATTGGAGAAGTACCACGCCACCTTGCAGATGGACCCCATGCCTTGCTTCTGTCTGAATCCATCCTGGCCTGGGTGGCTCTCTCGGATGTTGCGTGGCACAGGCAAGGATTCATCCAGAGCAGCCAGCCAGCAGCCTGTCGCCAGAAGAGATCTCAGCCCTCCACTCCAGCATCACCTCTGTGAGCTCAACCGCTTCCTCCTAACTCGCTCTCCCCCTTCTCGTCCTCGGCCCACTCTCTGCTGTGGCTTAATCAGCGGCTCGCTTCAGCTGCAGCTGGCCTCCTGGGGCCTCTGTCCCTCGAGCTTGTCTCGCTGCGTTTGGGCTTACCCCCTTCTCCGCCTCCCTTATGCATAAGTATTTCGCCAAGCAGGCTCTGCCGCTCCTTGGCCTGCGCTGGCCCCAGCACTGCAGTAGATGCATGGGAAGTTGCAATGACTGCCTGACGGTGGTGCACCCACCCCCTGCCGGCAACTATTTGTGTGCGAGCCATGCTGGCGGTCTGGCTGGACGCGCAGTGCAGTGGGTAAGCATGCCCTCAAAGAAAGAGCACGGATGCTGCTAGGATGGGCCGTGTGTGTTTGCATGTGCTTGACTTGTCCCTGGTCCTGCACTTATTATTCGGAACACTTTAGTCTCACGCAGTCACTTCGTCGAGACTGCTTAAGTGCAGGGTATGCAAGAAGAGAAAGTCGAACAGTGGGTGTTGCTCGGGATGCTGCCCGGCAAGGGCGCAAGGAGGGAGGTGTGACGCGAGTGGAGCCACCTTCTGTAGGCACGAGCCTGAGCCTGAGCCGCGAGCAAGTCATGCATGTGCGCCGCTCTCTCTCTCTCTCTCTCTCTCTCTCTCTCTCTCTCTCTCTC
>WELA01013488.1:66722-76946 GCA_009602735.1 Mesotaenium endlicherianum | reverse complement strand
GGGGGGGGGGCAACTTTTGTGTGCATTGCAGTAAAAGAACTAACTCGAGGAGGGGGACAGGGGGACGGGGGACATGTTGCCATGCGTGTTCTCGTCTGCTATCAATGGAGGGGTTTCTTGGCATAAGAGAAATTTCAAAACTGTATTGGGTGTGAAGCAAAGCTTGTTTGTGTACCTTGGGATCTCTTCATTCGCACGCACGGGCGGACATGGAGCGCTCCTTTTCCGAACGTTCTGCACACATTCTATGAGTATGCACCTCTTGTAGCGTGCCCCGTGTCCGCTGCCGCACTCTATGAGTGGGTCTTCCTGGCCAGCTCTCTGGCTGACCTCAAAGGGGGACGCGGGGCGTGCACCTCTAGGGGCCGGAAGCCTACGCTTGAGTGAGCCTTGAAGTAGTACAACTTTGTCACATACGTGCAACGTATGACATTTTTTTCGTTGGCTGTGGCTCACCGTGTGCAGGATACAAGGTGGCACACATCACTGTGGGTGGCAGGGTAATCCGCTTTCAGCCTCTCTGCCTGGTCTTGACCTATTGGGCACTTGCGCCCGTCTAAAATCTCGACCCCAACACACTCGCCCGCGTATTGCTATTCCTCCAATATGCCTCTGCTTTGCCGTGTGCCTATTCCAGCTTATATGCAGGGGAGCAATTTTCATGCGTTTGTAGACAACTTGCAGCCCAACCGCTGACTTGATGGTGCCACCTGTCCTGGCACAGGCTGGTCCTGATACCCCGTTGCTTGTGTCCTGCGCGCAGACTTCGGCATTTGTGCCCGAGCTGCAAAGCCTGCGACATGGAGCTATGGTGGAAGGGGCCAAGATCGAACTCGTTGACGATGACGATGAGGGTGGCAATAAAGGCCCTCCTGCCAAGCGAAAGCGGGAAACTCGTGCCACGGGCGGAGGGGCAAAGGCGGCTGTCGTGGACGATGATGCCAGGGAGAGCAAAGCATCATCGGTGGGGAGCAAAGCAAAGCGGAAACCAAAAGAGGAGGCGGCAAAGAAGGCGACAAAACAGAAGCTAAAGCCTGCAATAGCGAGCAAGGCAAAAGCAGGGCAGAAGGGCAAGAGGAAGAAGAAGCCTGATAGCGAAGACGAGGATGAAGATGACGACGAGCCTGAGCCTGAGCCTGAAGAGGAGGAGGAGGATGCAGAAAAGGAAGACGAGAACGAGGAGGCTGACGTGGAGGAGGAAGAGGAGGAAGAAGAGGAGGAAGAAGAGTATGAACCCAAGAAGAAAAAGGGTAGAGGTAAAGGCAAAACAAGCACGCCGGTTAAAGCAAAGGCTGCTGCTGCTTCCACTAAAGCAAAGCCTTCCAAGAAGCCGCCCAAAGGATCACCGGGCGTAGTCACTGTGAGGGGCCGACGGACAAAAGCCAAGGAGGGAGCGGCGGCCTCCGCAGATTGCGGCTCCAGCAAGCCGGCTGCTAAAAGACAAACTGCAAATTCAAAAGCCACGGCTCAAGAAGTGCAAGCACCAGCTCCTGCCACTCGACGAAAGAGGAGCTGACACTTTTGCATTGTTGGCTCATTAGTAATCCCCTTGAAATAGTTAAGATGTCCTGGTCAAATTGAGCCACTCCAAGACGTGGAGTTGCCAGCTCTTTGTGGATAGTAATTCAATTCTCTACAAGCTCTTTCAGTTGGACGTCCGTCTAGCAATAAAGAAGAACCTTGATGTAGTGTTGAAGGTGATGACCAAGTTGTAGAGAGTCGAGACCAGTGTTCAGAGCTGTACCCATAGATAAAAGAACCTGGCCGTGTCCAATCCCTGACTAGATGCGTCAACTCCACCTCCGGTCCAACTCGTGGATGCTAGATAGAGTTACCTTCTAGTTGCATTGTCAACATGCAGGTAGCAACAAATGTTATATGTTTGGCAACCATGTCAATAATTTGTGTTTATTCAAGTTCTCAACACTTCAATGTTTGTATAGTAAATCTGTCGTTGACCTACATGTGGTACTTTCAAACGCTGGGCGGTCTTTGTGCTTAAGAATGTTGAGAGAAATGAGATATCACTTTGTTCATGTTTTGTCTCTTGAAGGCAAGGGGCACTAGCGTCTACTTTGTTCTTGTCATTAGTGACACTGGCCACTTTCTGGAAAGCTTTTGTGAGCAATGACTGCAAGCTTGCCTCGCGGGGGACAAGTATATTACTTTGTGAGGGCTGGCATTATGATTGTTTCTTTAAGCAACGACTAGCTCGTGAAACTGGTCGTGCGCTCCGACGAACATGGGTAGGCAGCCACGGCTCGCTGTACCTCTAGGAAGACATAGGTGCACGTATGCTATGGGAGTGTTGTGTTGGAGAGGGCGTATAAGAGGACTTTGGGGCGGTCAGCCATGACATGCATATTACCATATTTTCATAATAAATCATGAAAACAACACGTATACTTGCATATCTATGTATATGCTAAAGTCTTAAGAAATCTTTAAGTTTAAGTGGGCAATAAGAAAAGTATGCAACATACTACTGACTATGGCCGCGGGTCGCGGTACGGCATCTTATAACGAGGCGACCGAGGGTGTTGCGTGGGGTTATTGATGACCATTGAACCAGACACGCTTGGTCGTTTTTATGGTGTCGTGCCTAACAGTGTCGGTCCCTCGGTACGTACGTAGCCTTTCAGCACGTGTGCCTTCGACCTGGTTGATGTGTCGGTGGCCCTCCTCACGTGTGGGCAAATATGGTCGATCGACCTTCGCACGTGTGTCGGTGACAAGCCTTACCAGGGTTAACCCATCCCTGGGCTCCTGAACTTGCACCATGCAACCATGACCAACACTCAGGGCAACGTTCTCCGTCACCCAGCTCTCACCATCTGCTCATCCTAAGACTTTAGCAGAAATTTTAAAAATACTTGCCTTGCCTTAATTCCTCTTACAAGGACGGAAGTCTCTTACTTCCACATAGGCTTTATGCCTTAAGGTTCTTGGGTTCACAGGCGAGCAAATTGTAGTTTGCAGAAATCACACTCTAAGCAGCTTGACTGAAAGGGGAGAGGGTGCGGGGAGTGCGCCCATACACACTCACGCACCCTCACCCGCGAGTGGAAGCGTGCACGAGGACCTTTCCTAGTTGCATACACAAGGTGGAGTGGCCTGGTGGTATGCCACCCTTGCAAGAGTTAGAGGGCTACATGAGAGAGGAGTGGAAAAGAACTCACTTTATTAAGAAAAGTCGTGTACAAGATAAGAAGGTTAGACTAGACTCAGCCCCCTCTCTACTTCCTTGTGCTTCCCATTTATCCTTTAACTCTAAGTGTCCTCTCTAGCAAGGTACCTCCAGAACCTTCTCCTATGGCTCCTTCCATGTACTTGACCTTGCCTAGTTGGACAAGCTAGCACACTCACACGCACACAATCACACTCTAGAATATTCTACTACACAATCCACTAACTCCTCACGGAGTTTCTAGAAATTCCACGATCACTTTGGCACTCTACGTAATTGTACGTACTTTCTGGAACCCTCATGTTTCAATGTCCTACTTCCTGGACTCCAACCGAAATTTTCGTCACTGGACCTGTCCTTGTCATTGAATAGAATCTGTGACATTAAAAACTCACTAAAAACTTCCAAAATTCATGACTATCTCAATCCTTGTCCAAATGACTTGAAATAAAGGCCAAAGTTCTTCTAAAATCACACTCTATGCATATAAAATATTAGAAAGAAACAAACTACACTTTCATAACCTTACATCATCCCCCTCCTCAAGATGCGACGTCCTCGGCGCATACTAAGCATAAGTATGAGGGATCGAGCTCACATATACGCTAGAAAAACACATATTCACATATATTATACAAGTTGCAGGTCTTGAACAGGCTCCAGGTTGATACTCATTACTCCAAACTTGCTCCACTTAGTGAAAGCTCCATCGCATACATTATCTCCACACATGGCGTCTCCTTACACAAGTGCATCTTCTCTTCAACTCCTTCGTCTTGGAATAGGCCAATATCTTCATAAGGGCTGTAACATACTCCCTCCATCAACTCCACATACTCCAAAGCTGGATCCAAGGCATAATAGTCCGCCAAATCGCCAAAATACTCATTTTTCGCCCTCTTGAACAAGTGGCAGCTCCTCGTCGTGCCATGTGGCTTACTCGTGGTACTTTTATATTTTTGACCAGATTACATCATGAACCTAAGTCCACTATGTTCCTGAACCTTCTGGTACCCTTAGCTACCTCTAGCTCTAAGCCATACTCCTTGTAGAGGTATTGCACTCTCTCACTCGTGTGCGTGACTCGTGGTGACCTCTCAAGACGCCAAGTGGCACCCCCCTGACTTTTTTTGACATTTTTAGCCTGAAAGTTGTGTAATCTACATAATATCTCCCCTTTGAACTCACTGGTATGCTTTGTTTCTCCTGATTCCAAGCCTAAGACCATGATACCAGATTGCGCCTTGCCTCACACATGTGGCTCGCACGGCAGTCCAGCAGACCGCCATGTGGCACTGTCAGGACTTAAATTAATATTTTTATAAAAAAAATTACTTTTTCTGAATCTCAACCCATAGGACTACCTCTCCACAAAATTTCAGAGTCTGAATCAAAGTCTAACACTCAAATGAGATCGTCACTTTGTGCCTCATGCTCGTAGGACGCAGACGCGCGCAACATGGATAAAGCTCCCGCGCCTACAAATGGCACATGCTTAAACCCCTGATTCTGAAACTTGACTATGACTCAAGGAAGGCCTCATACTAGGCCTCTCACATCATGTAGGACTTCTAGTGAAAATATTACCCACTCTCTCCTAAGTAGGCAAAAAGTAGCCAAAATCTGCCAACTTTAAACCTCGCGCTCGCCTACCCGTAAAACCCTCAAACATAGACAGATTTGAGTATCTTCCAAGCTCTTGCTCTCAAACTTCTTTCCACTTCACATCTCTTAGTTACAACTGAACTCATGGGACTGGTTTGACCTTGCTTACAAGCACTATAAACAACTATAACACTCCCCCCCCTCATCATGAAGGTAAGGCGCTTACCACTCGAGTGTCCAAGTCCAGATTTTACGCCTCTCTCGTGCTTGCTTGTATAGGCGCTGATTCTCCTAGCTTCATGTCCAGGTCTTTGTCATATATCTCCATCTTAGGCAGGACATATCAGCCCCATAACACTTGGTCTCCTCCTCATAGGTCCATATCCATAAAGTCGTAGTCTCCATCAAGCGACGATAGTAATCTTCACAAGGCATGAGCGCGTAGTCTCGCTCGTGGTGCACCAAACTCCATCATAGTCTTCTCCTTGGCTAGATGCTCACTCCCACATACCTCTGGCTCTTCTTGAAGGTCAGCCTTCACACAAGGCTCCAAGAAACACATCTGGAACGCCTCCAAGAGCTCCATAACTTGGGCATACGCACATACTCTTAGTGCTTGCACCTCATCTTGTGCACGCACACACGTCGTCTTGCAAGCGGGCTTCTCTTGAGCTCACTTTCTAGGAGCTCCTCCACTTGAGCAGTTGGGGTCTGCTCTATATATGAGCAAGGGGATCATACACCTCTACTTGCTCCACCGGCGATGTACATTCGCCAAGGTTGTTAGGAGGCACGCTTGCTCCGTGTGATGACCGGGCCAAGGTCACCAAAACAAGCGCTTCTCCTTCACCTTCACCTTCCCGCGTCGCTTCTTTGCTAGCGGGCTGAAGATAGCTACTTGTGGTCATATCTACCTCCACCTATTTCACTATCCTCACTTGACCATACTCCTCCTCGGTCTTCACTTGACCCGTGCACTAAAGCACTAGAGGATAGGCTACTCTCTTTGTGCAACTCCTTCCACATGCTTAGCTTCTTGAGTGCACTCTAGCCTTGGTCACCCCAATGACACTTCTTACTACTAAACCCAGCTTGCCTTGGTGCTCTACTTTCACATGAAGAGCTTCCATAGATGCACCAAAATCTGCCCCTTAACTATGCCATCACACAACTAATGGCACACACGCTTCAAGTGGGAGACATTTCTTGCACTAGTCCTCTTGCACCAACTTCATACCTTGCTTCTTCTTCCACACCATAGGCTCGTCTTCATCTTAGCTCTCAACCTTGGCCCTCCAATGGCCTTGGGAACTCCTTCTTCTTTGCGCCCTTCTTCTCCTTCCTTCTGCTCCTTCGCAAAGGTGCGTGAGAGTGAATGACATGTCTCAGGCAGATTCGTGCCTTTCGCAGGCACCACACAGCGTCATCTTTCGAGAATGCCGTGCTTAGTCACAAAGCTTAGCTGCATGTCGCTTCTGCCTAGCCATGCTCAACTCAAACTCGTAGTCCCTCAGCATGCATGCACACCTCGTGACTGTTGCGCGTGGCTGCTTAGCTTCTCAGCTGGCAGTCACGCCTATTTGGCTCATGGCTAAGAACTCCTGAGCGACGTGTACAAGCAAATGCCACTTGCTCAAGATTTCTGACCGGGCGACCGTAACCTATCTTGGCATTGCGGCCATGACCTGGCTTAGTCTGCCAGTCACACAGTACCTGACTTGGTACTTGCTGGGCGGCTTATCACTGATCCCCCAGCTTCTAGCCTCGCGGCTGTCTATGTGGTCAAAACCTCCCCCATCCCTGGGTGTGAGGCACATTGACCTTGACCCCTTGCCAGTAGTCTTGATGCCGACGTAATCAGTCAAGTGGTCGGTGAGTCAACGTTGACTTTCCTTACTAGGTGGCCGTAGCTTGCGCTGCGCGTGCGACACCGTCAACCGGATAGTAGTCGTGACAATGGTGAGAGTGAACTTCTCAGATTCCTGAAAATATTACTTGTGTTTACAAGAGTTTACAAATTTATCATATTGCTTAACTGGAAGACATCGTTAGCGTAGACCCTCGAGCGCGAATGAGTCAGATCACGTTGACTTTGTTGACCTACTTTTTTCATGAGCTTGCAGTCAGTGCCGTACTACATATGTATGTACGAACGGTCGTCGTGTGATTCGGTACGTAAAGTGCAATGGTGCCTTCTAATTGGTGCAACACTACGAGTGCGTACTGGTGCGTACAGGTGCGCACTGCAGCGTGCGCCTGCGCTCGGCGTGCCAGTGTAGGTCCTTGCAGCCAGCATGCAGCCACATGCAGCAATCGTTACGCCTGGATCAGACATGTCACGTTCAAAGGGCGCCTTGTGGATTCTATCGGAATACTTTATGATAAGGTAAAGAGGAAAGCAAAAGAAGAAGACTTGTCATTCCTAATCTGAGGATCCCAGCTATTGCTTATTGCCCGCACACAGAACTGATACTCTTCTCCTTCATCTGTTGTGCGCGAAATGACAGAGGCATTGTGCAGTCAATCTCTTGCAACTTTGGGGGTGCCCAATTTATTCCACGGAGGAAGGCATTCGGTAAGCTTGCGTCGTAATGCATATAGAGGCATAATCACCGCGCCGATTTAAACGAACCTTATCACGAGACGACAGATTTGACTGCACCTTTGGCTCTATCTTTGCTAGTAGAGATGCCGCAATATGTAATCAGCACTTCACCCGGTCGATAGCATGCCTCTTGACTACTTACCTGTTATCGCTTTCATATCTTCTCGCACATGCCCTCTTTCTGCAGGTGGGAGATAGTCCTAAAGCTAGCATATCCTTTTCTCACTCTTCTATCAGAGGAGTTACACTCAAAGGCCGGTCGTCAGACAAAGCCCTGCGGAGGAGTGGTGGTCATGTTTCAGCGGGTGCCCGCTGTGAAGCTGCTGGAGTGCCACCTGCTTGGCCAGGTAGAGCAGAGATCCCTGTAAACCACAATAAATGGGGCGATGGCCCTAAGCCATTCTCATTGGTCGGCTCCACTGGCTCAATAGGCACTCAGGTAGTTATCCATCCCCGCTTTCAGACTAATGCCTTTCTTTCTGTGCTCAAACCAGTTGCCAGTCAGCACAACTACAATGCTATTTACACTTGCAGACATCAAGTTGGGCATGCTTTTTGCTGCCAACAAAGTGACATCCCTCAGAATGGCTGTAGCACCCAAACTGTAGCATCATGGTCCGGTGCACTTGCACTTAACTCAGCTAGTCTGCACGATGAATCGGAGCACTGAAGAAGTAGTAGAAGAAGAGGAGGGAGCGAACAAGCACACGAATAAGGAGGAGGAGGAGGTACAGCAGAGGGTGCTCGTGACGTAGAAACACAGTGCAGTCAGTGCACTGTCCTTCAGGTTAGGAGCTTGACTGCTTCTGCTGACAATGCTGTCCCCACACCAGGGAACTCAGGCTTTAGGGTTTTGGGGCTCGTGGGTGTTGGGGGTGGTTTTGCACAGACGCTGGACATAGTGGCTGAGCACCCCGACAAGTTCCGCGTCGTGGCCCTGGCTGCTGGCTCTAATGTGTCCCTGCTAGCAGAACAGGTCCCTCTTGCTCCCTCTTCCTCTCCCTCTCCTTCTTCCCCCTCTCTCTCTCCCTCCCTTTCCCTCTTTCCCTCTCTCTCCACCCCTCCTAACTTGTATCAGCGGGCATACTGAAAAAGCTCGTCGACTGCATGTTTCGCCAAGTCACTCTGCCTGCCACTGCCAGCATCCCAGAGACGCCCCCCCCACCCCCCTCCCTCCACCCCCCATTTCCCTTTCTCGCCTTTCTGCTGGGAGGCTTGTATCATTCTTCTGGATATAAAATGAAATGGCATAATGAGGGCATCTGGGTCAGGTAGGGGACGGGTGGCAATTCTTGCCTGGGGGCAGTGGTCTAGAGCGCATTTCAGCCGCCCGTCCCACTAGCTAGCACTCCCGCTCAATGACCGTGTGTGGCTGGCTTTGGTGTCCGAACAGGACCGCCCGCCATGCTACCCTTGCTGAACCTCTCGATTCCTTCAGGCTCCCACAGGTGGTCAATCCCGGGTCCTGCTCCTGTGACTGCCGAGCAGAGACATGCATTCCAGACCGTACGTAACTCGTCTGTCCAAGTGGGTGCAGCGGGAGCGCGGGTGGTTCCTGCGACCCCCTCCTCCAACCTCTCCATTTTTTCCCCATACGTGAATCGATAGCGGGAGAGCGCGAGCATCATGAGCAAGCATCTTGAAAGACCGAGAGCACGATGAAAGGGCCAGTCCAGGGTGGTGGACCTTTACGTGCATGCTACCGAGCAATGGGCTGACGAGAGAGCGCGGGAGGGGGTGCAGGTGAGGAAGTTCAAGCCGCAGCTGGTGGCCATCCGCGACGCGCAGCTGGTGGGCGAGCTCCGCGACGCCCTGGCCGGCCTGGACTACAAGCCCGAGATCGTGACCGGCGAGGAGGGCGCTCTGCAGGTTTGCATGCCACACGCGCTCTGCTGCCGCTGTTTCTCTCCCTCCCTCCCTCCCTCTGTCTCTCTCTCCCTCCCTTTCTCCCTCTCTCACTCGCACACACACAGACATACACACAGAGATGACACATGTCACAAACACACGCGCGCGGGTGCGCGTGCTCTCGCAATTTAAGTACCACCCTGTCTCACATGCACCGTGTACCTCGGGTTCGGTGAGCCTTTCAGGCAGCACTCAGACACAGATCTCCATATGACCAGTAAGTGACAGTGGTGCTCTACTCCGAGCAGATGGGCAGGTAGCTCCAGGGAGCTGTGTTGCAAGCAGGGAGCTGTGACACAGAGCCGTGAAGTTGTGTCTGGCTGAAAGGCATGCTCGCCGTATACCTGTACCACGATCTTGTTACCTTAAAGAACGGACTGTTGTCGGCCTCCTGCACGGCCCAGCATGAGGTGCCCTGGCGAGAAGCATCCTCTCCAGCCTCCACCGATGCACCACCTGAGCTCTTCTGCTGCAACCTGCAGGACAGTGGAGTGCAGCCTCAGTACGTTTGTGATGAACACGGGCCGAGAGGTACAAGAGCCCCGTGAATGTGATACATGGCAGCGTGGCTCTGGCGGGCCTTCACTTATATGAGACTGCATTGTGCATATGAGACCATGCAGGCACACACACACACACACACACGCGCGCGCGCGCGCGCGTGCGCAAGTGTTGAGAAGAAGGGGGTGAGGCTTGGCCACGGCGGGCAGATGACTGAGGTGTTGTGGAGGTGCGGGGCGGGCTTTGTGCTGCATGGGTAGTAGTGGGCAGTCTGTCAAAGCCCTACCTGGCTGGCATGAGGAGCAGGAGACAATGAGGCCGAGAGAAGGCCAACTAGTCTGGGCAAAGGTGGCAGTGTGGGGCCCCTTCCCTCGTGAAGACGCTAGAAAGGGCTGCTGGGGGGCGGGGCGGGGCGGGG
>WELA01013488.1:0-53902 GCA_009602735.1 Mesotaenium endlicherianum | reverse complement strand
GGGGGAGGAAGAGGGGGGAGGAGGGAGGGGGCTGTGCTGTTTGTCTGCCCGCAGCACCTGCTTGCTGCTGCTGACAGGGGCAGCGGTGGGGCGGGGGTGTTGGGGAGGTGCAGTGCATCCAGGGGCTTCCGGAGGGCGGCCTGCGCCGCATCATCCTCACCGCCTCGGGCGGCGCCTTCAGGTCTCATCCTCCCACGCTGCTCTTGTTCTTCCTTCTCTTCTCTTGCCCCCGCTCTTGCCTGTGGCACGTGTGCTCTCACTCAGGCACTCATACATCGTCCGCGTGGCGTATTGTGAAGAAGGATGCCGGCAGTGTCTCGTGCTGAAAGAGTCAGTCGGTCAGTGGGGGGCGGAGAGGGCTGGGAGCGTAACTCAATGCATAGAAGGCATGGGGGGAGGGCGAGAGGGCTGCGACGGGCCTCCAGGCCTCTGCTTACGGCGGTTGGAGGGGCCCTTGGTGTGAGTTGCCGAGTGTTGTGGTTGTCTAAAGTCGGGGCCCTTGTGGTACTCTTCCATTCCTGAGGAGACGATGCGCAACACGGGCTTCCAAGCTCCACCTTTTCCTGCTCCTCCTCCCTCTCTTTTTCTAATGAGGAGCTGACGAGTGGCATCCTGGGGTGGGCGGGAGCGAGGGAGCAGGGACTGGCCCGTGGAGAAGCTGAAGGAGGTGAAGCCGGCCGACGCACTCAAGCACCCCAACTGGTCCATGGGCCGCAAGATCACCGTCGACTCCGCCACCCTCATGAACAAGGTACTGCTATCTGCCCGCCTGCCCACCCGCCTGGCTGCCTGCCTAGTGTCTCGCCATCTGGCTCTCCCCCCCCCCCTCCCTTGGAGCGCCATCATATTTAGGAGCTCCAGCACTTAGCTGCTGGGCATATGCTTTAGCAGATAGCTTGCTCGTGGGCTGAACATGTCAGGCCAGCATGAGGGGCACCAGCTGGGATGTTGATGTCGTCAGACCGATATGCAAAGGCCTCCACCTGGGGTTGGGGCTGCTGGCACCTCTCCAGCCTACTGCTGGCACTAGTCTTCACGCGAGCACGTCTAAGTGGGATCTGACGGACTTAGTGGAACTTAGTCACAGCTTGTGCATGTCTGTGTGTGTTGGGGGTGGGGGGCTGCCGCGTTCGTCATGAGGTCCCTCCTGCCCGGCGGGGGCACGTTGCCCTCTTTGGATTCCAATTGACTCCCACACGCAGACAGACAGACGTGCTACAAGTCGGGCCCAGTCTGATTTGCGGCTGGAAGGGGGGAGTGTCATTTGAGCTTCCACTTGAAGGGAGTGGAGGAGCCCTCTCCTGTGCTGTTTGAGACCTTCGCAGGGGTGGAAGGGTGTTTGAGCGGGGGCGTGCAGGGGCTGGAGGTGATAGAGGCGCACTACCTGTACGGCGCCAGCTACGACAACATCGACATTGTCATCCACCCCCAGAGCATCATCCACTCCATGGTTGAGACTCAGGTCAGCTCTCTCCCTCTCCCTCTCCCTCTCTCTTTCTCTCTCTCTATTGATCTATCTCTGTGTGCGTGTATGTGCCCGCGTGCTGTCCTTGTATGCGATCGTCCGCATGCTCTATTTGTGTTACTAGTTCTTACGGTGCCATTCTCGCATTTTCTCTCTTGACACCCTGATGCCATTCTATCGACCAAACAATTGGTTCTGCACAAGTCCCAGACCACGACACTCCTGCGCATATGCAACGCCCGCCCCAGGGTAGGGCAAGTAAGAACAGTGAGGCGCTTCCAATGACACACCTGAAGCAGGAAGCCGCAAGCCTTTGCGAGCAGCAGCTGTGCACACGCCTGGCCTCGGCACGCCCGAGGGGGCGACATTTCTTTCTCACCACCTTCCTTTGTCCGCCTCGTGTGGCGCATCTGGGGTGGGGGGGTGGGGGCAACAGGACTCCTCTGTGCTGGCGCAGCTGGGGTGGCCCGACATGCGGCTGCCCATCCTGTACACCATGTCGTGGCCCGACCGCATCGCGTGCTCCGAGACCACCTGGCCGCGCCTGGACTTCGTCAAGTGCGTCTCCGCTTCACCACCCTCCCGCCCATATCCGCCGATGTCCTTACGCGCCTTCTAGCAATAGTCCCTCTCTTTCTCCCTCGCTTCCCGGTGGTCCCCTCATGACTCGTGGGCAATGTGTCGTTCTTTAAGAAGTTGTACTTTAGAAGAATGCTGTTTGTGCCTAGAGAGACCCGTGAGTTAAGGGCGGGTGTTGGACTTGTACGCCAGCAACCGCACACAGATGTCACTTGTTGGTGGATTGCAGCACTTCATCTCCCCCACGGCTTTTTTTCATGCACGCGTTTTCTGCGCTGCAACGTCAAATTTGCACTGTGCATGTCGTACAACCATGCACGCACATTGCTCCTCTTCCCTCCCGTATGCTTTCTCCTCTCTTCATTCGTATTCTCATGACCCTGGGTCTGGATAACGTGGTCCTGATCAAGGGAAGCTTGTCCGCTTCATGGAGTGTTGCATGCAGCGCCTTTACCTGGCACGCGGCGGCCGTGCCTCGGAGTCAGTCAGTCAGCCTGGGTCAGTTTCTGATCGCAAGAAGAGAGCAGCTGTCTTCGAGCACGGCTCATCTCCTCTTCAGAAAGCTTTTCTGGCTCCTCGTTGACAGCCGCCCTGGGATCACAGCCCGCTCAGGGCGAAGCTGACTGGAGTCACACGTTGCTTGTTGCTTGTCTAGTGGCCGCCCTAGGAGCACAGCCCGCTCAGGGCGAAGCTGACTGGAGTCACACGTTGCTTGTTGCTTGTCTAGTGGCGCTCGCAGATTGATTGGCTTCGGCCAAAGTGGAACTCGCAAACTGCCACCTGCCAAGTGGCACAACCACTGTGAACCAACCAGCGGCCTTCCTCTCTGGGGTGTGGGGGTTGCAGGATGGGAGACTTGACGTTCAGGGCGCCAGACAGGGCCAAGTACCCCAGCATGGACCTGTCGTATGCGGCCGGCAGGGCAGGGGGCACCATGACAGGTGTCCTCAGTGCAGCCAACGAGCAGGCTGTCGAGATGTTCTTGGACGAGAAGTACGCATCCCACTCCCACCCCTTCGCCCCTCCTGCTGCTGCTCCTGCCCCTGCTTGGACTTATTGGCGACATAGTTTTGGAGTTAGAAGGACTGTTATCCGATCATAAGGCCCTGGCTCCTCGTGTGACACGGACTCCAAGAGTGACAACTGTACAGTTTGAGGTGCTGCTGTTTGATTGCTCTGCATCTTTTGGAAAGTGGTGTGTGTGCCACGCCACGTTGCACATCCTTCTTCTGGTGCCTTTCTGTACTTCTTGAGGGCAGGGGCATGATGCTTGAACTGTCGTATGACAGTGATGTCGCGTTACCTACCTTATCTGCATGCATTCATTGGAGACTGCCACTAGCAAAATGAGACGCCGGTTGCTCAAGCGCCCCGGTGCGAGTGTTTTTTTGTGCCTATTCCTTGTGGCAGAATATCATATCTGGATATCGTGAAGGTGATTGAAAAAACATGCGACAAGCACAAGGAGGAGTTGGTGCTCCTTCCCAACCTAGAGGAGATTGTCCACTATGACCTGTGGGCCCGTCGCTATGTTGCTGAAATCGCTTCCAGCATGGCGCCTGTGGCGGCATAAGCTGCCGTTTGTGTCCTCATTGAAGCATAGCTGAGACGCCTACTAGGTTGAGAATGACCGGTGGCGTCTTTACTGCCCTCATTCTTTCCATTAGTAAAACTGAAGATATCATTTGCGTCTGAGCAGGAGGCTTTCAACATTTGGAAGATCCAAACTCTTTGCTCTCGGCTGATTTTAAATGATACGTAAATGTTGCTTCCTGTCCATGCTTCTTGGTATCTTGCAGTAATAGCTGGTACTCTTTTACAATCTCCTTTGCAAAGGACGAACATGGGCACCGAGGAGGAAGATATTGTAGCATCCGTCATTTGTTGTATGGTCCGCTACAACTTTTTGACAACAGTCGCACATATGCTACCTTGAAAAAATTCTATTCGAAAAATTGGCAACCACGTTGTTTCAGCCACATTTAGCACAAGCTCATGCATGCAAGGTCATCTTCTTTCTCAACCTTGCCGATACGGACCAGTGCCGAAAGGTACAGCCTTGAAGATCGAAGTCAGAGTGAGTCAAGCTCTATTTAATCGCCGCAGACCTTGTCAACGGGCGAGTCCATAGAAAGGCCAATAATGAGGATGAAACCAGATGAAACCTGTGACTGGTTTCGATGAGCAGCTCTACGTAAAGTTTTTGACAGAAAAGCTTACGAAATGAATACACTCAAGGCACGACGACAGCGCAACGAAAACGAGTGACGTTCAGAAATCACGGGTAATTAACATTCGCGTTGGTTTGATACGCAAACATGTAAAAGTTAGAAAGAAGTGTATGAGGAGTTTCAGAACAAGAATGACTTCGTTTGCAAAAGCATAGTGAACGCATATATCAGCTGAACGGCTGTGGAGCGCGTGGTAGGCAGTGGAAGTTTCAATGCTTCTCTTTCGTGAGGCTTGGCCAGGCTTAGGTTGTAGGATTGACGTGTTCCAACTCCTTCAAGCACTCTCAAAGTTCATCATTTTACACATGGACAACGGGGTTCTGTCTGGAAGTGATGAAGAACTTTGCAAGTATACATTCTGACGTTCGTGGCTGGCACCAAGAAAAGTACTGGCACCAAGAAAAGTAATCACTCGTCAAGCATAGTGAAGCAGCCGCAGCGATGGAGGCACCTAGAAGCGAGCTACTGCTGCCCTCCTTCTGGATTGACTTTCTATTGCTGCCAGAACGGCTGGAAGAGCACTTGTCTGACCTCCAACAAGGCGCTCTTACGTTTCCATCAGCTCAGGAGCTCATTATTGCTTTCCTTGATCAGGTCAGTCTTTCCTACAACTGCTTTCTAAGTATGACGACGTCAGCTTGACTTTTTCCTGTACAAAAAGTATTTGTCAACTCTCATAGGTAAGGCCTGCTGAAGGTATCAGCTGAAGTTGCTTTGGTATGTAGCAAGCCTCCATCTGTACTTTATATAAAGACATTGGTGTGGACTATAGGTAGTCGGCCAATCTCCTCAAGCACGTTAAGCTACGGTGCAGATAGAATATAAGTTGTGTGCAGCTCGTCCGTCTCACATAACAGAAGCATTGCCGTAAAATTCTTGGATGATATCTAAATCAGGTGATCAAGGCATGCGGGGGGGGCCATCGACCCTAAACTTCAATATGCAAGAGCTAACAGCTGCATACTTGCTTTGATACGTGCAACTAATGAGGTTTTTACCTTGTAACTGTCATGCCTCATCATTCCTTTCAGGCCACCTTCATTCAGAAAATTCCAACCGCAGGCGGAAGTGGTAACATCGCATCCCTTGTCGATCAGGATTCGCCTACCTTTCTCAACAATGGGGCCACCTCGAGGTCACCCGTGGCTGCTGGAGCACCTCTAGCTCTCAGCAAGTCTGCTGGTCGCACGGCAGAGCTCCTGGCCGAGCGAGCTGCTCGAGTGGCGACCTTTGTGGGGCTATCATTGCCTGATATTGAGACTCTCATCCCGTCCCAGAAGCATCAGCTGACGCTGCTGAGAGCTCTGCTAGAGCATGATCCAGACCGCTCGCTGCTACACCTATGTGCTTTGCACCGCTGGATGCTGCGCAACGCTTTGGATTCTCACCCGGTAGGCTCAGCTGCGCCCAATTTTGGCTCATTCGCGCCAAAGGATAAGCTTCTCAGCAGAAAAGAAGCGGCAGAGGTACAGGAGAATGGTGACAGAAGCCTTGGGAGCAGCCTCGAGGCTGAGCTGGCGGCATCAGAGAGCTTCAGAGGTGCTAGTGGGGGGAGTTTGACACTGGTCATCCCTCAGGACAGCCCTGAGCAGGCAGAGAATGGTCTGCCAGAAGATGAAGTGGGATCATTGCAGTTTCTTGAGAGGATACTCGAGCGTGCTGGAGACTTCGAGGAGCAACGGGCAGGGGCTGAGCCTGCACAAGGATACGGTGTCAGGGTAAGACGGTCAGGTGAATCAGGAGCAACAAGAGAGGGAGTAGGGGGTGAGGCGCCTGATGCTGAGGAGATGGACCTCAGGGGTGCGAGTGGTGGGGTGCTAATCCAGGCTAGTCAGGAAGAGGTCGAAAGAAGCCAAGAAACAGCCAGTGAGGCCCATGCTGTGAAGTTTGCAACTCAGGAGAGCAGCCGAGGGGCCATGGAGCCGGGACGACGGAGCAGAGGGAACACTCTTCCAGCGCAACTGAGGAGCCTTATTCTTTTTGATGTGGCCCAGGTACACTTCATGAGAGGAAGGGTCACCAAGGCTCTTGACCTGTTTAAGCTCTGTGCGAGCACCGTGTCTACTTCGAGTCCTCCCGCCGGTGCACAGATGTTGCACATTCAAGAGGGTGGCAAAAAAAGGAAGCACATGACCATCAGCAATCAGGCGAATGGCAGTAATGCAGAGGCTGGGGATGGGTCTACCCCCCATGTAAGGGCACATGTCCTCGTCGGGGCTGGGGATGAGGAAGCATGCACAAGTAGAGGGACTGATACAGAGGGTAGCCGAGAGAAGGCAGAAAAAAATACTGCGCCTCAGCCTCTTGAAATGGAGATGACGGAGAGGGTGCCAACCGATAGACTTGCTGGCTTCATCACAGCTTGCCACATGCTCCTGGGAACTGTTCCGAAGTCGGAAGCGATGCCACTGGAAGGGGATGCATCCCTTCCTCCTAGCCTGGGAATCGCGGCAGTTCGCTGCGAGCTTCATAGGAGGTGCTTGCTCGAGGCAGGAAGTAGCGGCAGAGTGGAGGGAGCAGCCCATGAGGGTCGAGAAACACCCCGTCAGACTAGAAGAGGACTCAAACGCAAATGGTTCTCAAGTGAAAGGGGTCTGCTTGAGGGCATTAGGAAGGAGAGTGGTGCGAGCTTAGACCTTCACAAAAGTGGTGCTCATGTGGTCAATTTCCCATGTCAAAGAATCACGGGCATGGGGTCCAGAGGGGGTGGTGCACAAGCGGAAGAAGAAGCAGAGCAAGGACGGGATGGTGCCTCGAAGGAGCGTGAGCCGAAGCAGGAGCAGGAGCAGGAGCAGGAGCAGGAGGAGGAGGAGGAGGAGCTTCTGAAAGAGGTTCTGCTGCACATGCACACGCACCTGCTTACGAACGAGTACTGCTCGTCGCTGGAGGAGGATCCGTGCTTATCTCTTGGGCTGAGGCGCAAAATCATGGCCGTCAACATCGCGAGAGAGCTCCTGCAAGGTCAACCAGTGGAGAAGTTTTGGCGTGTGAGAGAGTGGCACAACGCTGACAACGCGGTCTCCTTCCTGTTCTCCCTTATCCATCTCTTAGTCTCGTCCTGCGAGAGCAAAGGGGAGCAGCAGCAGCAGCAGCAGCAGTGTGTGGAGTGCTCGTCAGTCCCCCTCCTCCAGAAGGCATTTGGCCCTGGCGCTCCCTGGGGTGGCCCTGACGAAGCAGCGCAGAGGCTCCATGGCCAGCCTCATGCACGCAGCCGTGCACCAGCGGGACGTCCTCTCTTCCCCCCCACAGCGGTCAGGGGAGGGAGCCACGCCTTAGTGGCGCACTTGAGGGACTTTGTCGTGTACGCGTGCTCTGTCATAGGCACGCCCCAGTGCCTCAAGCTGGCAGCCATGCACGACGGCCTCATTGGGGACCCAGTCTCCTGCGATACGATGGCGGCTGGTGGGGAGCCTGCTGCTCTGCTTCGCAGACCAGGCGCAGGTGGAGGAGGAGGAGGAGGAGGAGGAGGCACTCCCGTGCTGTCGGAAGAACAGCGTTCTGGCTCACAAAGTGGGAGTGCCAGCGATGTCTGTGCGCTGAGCTGGCGCGTTGTGCAGTCGGGCCCTTTTGGGGAGCTGGAGGCACTGCTGCACTCCGCTGAGGCCATCGCCAGAAGTTTGAGCCAGGGGGCGTCTCCCGCCCCTTCCGCCTCCGCCCCTGGAGCTGTGCTTTCCTCAGAAGCGGGTCCTGAGCTGGAGTTGCCACGACAGCCTCAAGGGGCTTGTGGACTTGGCCCCAATCATGAGGGCGGAGACATGGCGCTGGATGTTGACCAGATTGCTGTCGCAGAGAGGGAGCCCTTGAGTAAGCCGCACGGCAGAAGAGGTGATGCCTTGCATGGGGAAGAAGTGGCAGAGGGGCGGGTGGGCAGCAAGCAAGCGGACCTTGTTCAGAGCCTCAAGAGTAAGGCGGGCGATCTCATTATGGCCCTGGGAAGCTTCCCGGGTAGCAGTGTTAGCACGAGTTTGTTCTCCAAGGCTGGCTCAGGCGCAGAGACAGCTTTGTGGCAGCAGCAGCAGCGGCAGCAGCTGGATCGCTTCATTGGCCCTCTGGAGGCAGCTATGGAGATGTGCCAGGTGGCTCAAGCTCTGGCCGCAGATGATTGGGATCTGAAGGCCATGCTGTGGCTGTTGGAACGCCTCAAAGCCCTGTTTAGAGGGCAGCCGGCTATGGCAACTGCAGTGGGGGAAAAGCCCAGTGAGCACTCGCGGGAGGCCTTCCCGCGCGCGCCTGCCAGCGGGCTCTTTGGCGGGAATGCCGTCACGCTGGAGCTGGTCATGGTGAAGCTGGTGGACCACGAGATGTGGGGCCACGTCGACGAGGTCTGCCGCGCTGTGGCGGCCCATGCACCACACATGGCACATGACTCCCACGGAAGGGGAATGGGAGGTGCGACCCACAGGCCACTGGAGGAGCACAAGTGCATGGAAGGGCGGAGGGTGGAGAATGCTGAAACGGCGCTGGAAGGCGGCGGCGATGTGCCTGTTGATGGGGGCAGAGACGATACCGGGCTAAGTCGGGAGAAAGACATGGAGGTGGAGGCTGGTGTAGATGCAGACGTGGAGCAGCAGCAGCAGCGTGGGAGCATTGGTGAGGGTGACGTGCGGGAAGGGGAGGGTGTGAGGGGGGACGACGGTACGCCTGAGAGGGAGCTGGCAAGTGAACTGCTAGCGTGCGAGCAGCGACACGGTGCCCATGGAGATGAAAGGCGGGAGGAGGGCGAGGTTGCTGCCGGCCGTAGCAGAGAGCAGCAGCACGGGAGGAGGGTAAGGAAGGTGGTGCAGGTGGCGGAGGCCTTGCAGGAGATGATGTCCATGTGCTGCGCCCTGGAGAGAGCCGCCGCCCAGCACGCCTTTGGACACGATGTGGCATGCCTCTCTACCTCCCTGCAGAGCCACTTTGACGACTTTCTCTCTTTGCTTGCTGGGACCGGAGGGTCTGCCCCTGCAGACGGAGGGCGAGCGGGACACGTGCTGGCTGGAGCAGCTCCCTTAGAAGCAGGGGAGGTCGGTGTTGTGGAGCTCCGGAGAGTGCAGGAAGGGAGAAGCTCGCCAGTCAAGGCGCGGCAGCGCGACTCGCCAACTGGCTTGCTGCAAGAGGAGGAAGCTTGCGGGCATGCGAAGAAGGCACACGCGGGTGGCTCGCAGACACTGGGCGCACCAGGTGGCAGC
This sequence comes from Mesotaenium endlicherianum, assembly GCA_009602735.1. Taxonomy (NCBI): domain Eukaryota; kingdom Viridiplantae; phylum Streptophyta; class Zygnematophyceae; order Zygnematales; family Mesotaeniaceae; genus Mesotaenium; species Mesotaenium endlicherianum. Next base: position 44,456 of record WELA01013488.1, on the reverse strand, counting down.
GCACGGGGAAGCCACGGCAGCAAAAAGAAGAGGCCGAGGCGACACGAGCGTGAGCCTGAGGAGGCAGCCAGAGTGTGGAGCAGCAGCGATCACTGCAGCAGGGGGCTGAGGAGCAGCGACACAGCGCCAGGGAGAGGTGCACGAGGTAGCAGCGGGCGCGAGGATAGTGAGAGCAGAGGGCTGGAAGCGGGGCCGGCCCGGAGGGCCCAGGCTCCTTCTTCTCCTCCTGCTACTTCTGCTGCTGCCGCTTTTGAGCCCCCCAAAACAATGCCCGCCCTCCCCCAGCCAGGGGCGAGGGGCGTGCCCATCCTTCCCCACCTGTCCAATCTCACCATCCTGACCCGCCTCGCCAGCTTCACCGCAGGCTGGCTGCACAGGTGTCATGCTGAGAAGCATGCCACATGGCCCGTCGATGTGGACCGCTACGGCGTTCTGGCCGGTGTCACAGCCGGCGGCGCCGCAGGCCTTCCTGTGCAGGCGGCTGCTCACTGGGTCCCTCCAATGTCTCTCGAGTGTGGCCGCGATCTGCTGAGGATGCTCCTGCAGCTAGCGGCTGTGCAGTGGGTGCCGGCAGCGGGCGACACAGGCCATCGCTGGCTGCAGGGGCTGGGCGACCTGGCGTTTGAGGAGGAGGCTTACACGGAAGCCTTGCAGCTCTATCTCAGGGTGGGGCGCATCTCCTCGCGTGCTGCTGCTAAAACATTATGTCATGGACGAGGCCGGGGGTTGAGGGCTGGGGGTGTAGGACTGGGGCCTTTTTGTGCATACAGGGCTGCTATTTGAGCAAGGTCCATCGGAGTTCTCGCAGGTCTGGCTTTGAGATGCAGATTTGTGGCCACTTGCAGCTCAATACTGTCTGCTCTTGCGGACTTCTCTCCCCTTTACCTCACCCTCTTCTTGGGGCACTGCAAATCTCGTCATTTCCAATTAGTCTCCCAGTGCTGCTAGCAAGAGCGATGCCCGGAAGGGGGGGAGAAAGGGAAGGAATGCGTCATGTCACGTGTCTTGCACAGATGCATACGCCCCTACGTTTTCACGCCCACACTGACTGACGACGCCCTTCTGGAATGAGTGGTGCGGCACCTGAGCAGGCGGGAGCCGTACACTCGGACGACTACACCCGGCAGAGCGCGGCCATGTCTCGGCATGTCTTCACTCCCTGGGTGGTACACTCCCTTCGCTCCCCCCCCCCTTTTTCCTCCTCCTCCTCCCCATCCAGGTGACCAGGCACCTGCTGCTGACTCAAACGTGAGGCATGATTCTTGTCTGGTTAGCAACAGGGTGCATACGTTGTGTGAAATGCGCGGCGGTCCTTACTCGTGCGGGGTCTCATGCGCAGGTGCAACGAATGACGAGTGCCCTGCGGGCGGTGGGAGCTCCGCTGCAGGCGGCGCTGCTGTGCCAGGCACTGCCCGCGCCCGACCACGACCTGGCGTACCGCATTCTGCAGAGCAGCCCCTTCATAGGCAGCGACGATGCAGCCGCCTACTTTGACTGCATCTGGGAGGTGAGAGGTGCACAACTGCTCGTCTCATCTCTTCCCACGTCATCAGCCCTCTGAAGAAGAGCGTCGAGAACACGACAGGCCTTCCATGTCAATGATGGTCTAAGCTGGATAGCCACCTCTCCGGCAAGAGCAGCTTCACTTTCTTATGCATCTGGCAGTTGGTCTCACTTTTTTATGGCCTCCTGTGAGTTGTTCATGGCGTTTCCTTTCACTGTGTACTTGCCGCACTGACTGGACCTTCTCATTGTGCATGTGGGTCTTGTTCTGTGCCTGCAGTTGCCCATCCTGGAGCTGCTGGTGCACATGCATGCGCAAGCGGGCGACGAGGAGAGGGTGGCCGGTCTGATAGCTCTCGTGCACCAGCCGGGTCTCAATGCTCACAACCCTCCCGCGGTGAGGCAGGCGCATGTGCAGGCCGTCGAGCAACGCCTCTTACAACGCCTCGCAGGAGAGCTACTCCTCCCACTTCCTCAGTAGGGTGCAGGGTCACATGCAATTGACTCTGCCATCCAGCTGGAACCGTGACGTGACCAATAAGGGGCAGGCATCATCAAGGTGTTGGTCTCTGCCAGCCGTTTGTACATATTATTGAGAAGCCACATACCTGAAATTGTATTTGTGAGTCCGAGGATGCAAAAATTGGTCGCGTAAGCTAAACCAAACTAAATTCCATAAAGCATGTTACACCGCCATATAACTTTTTGCCAGCAGTGTATGCAAAATATTTTCATACATTGCGAAGTTGAGATCGACCACAGTGATCACTATTGTAAGTCTGAGAACTTGTGTGTTGCCCCTTCTTCAGGCATGTAGCGAGGTATTCACCTAATGACACCTGGTACTTTAAATGTACTCATACTAAGCTAGTTGTATCTTAAAATTTGAAACCCAACCAATCTCTACAATGAGCTGTGCAATAAAGAATGGTGAACATCAATGAGGAGGTTCTGGATGGATCAGGAGGCTTTGGATGGAGCAGGACCTGGCCCCTAAATCAGGCGTTTGAAGGGAACAGAGTGTCGTCCCACGGCACCCCAAAGCCAGGGGGATAAGCTGTGTAGTTGTTGGGGATGGGGGGGCTGGACCCGTACTTGAACGGCCCGTAGTATTTGGGGGGGAGCACTGTATGCAATATTGTGCATGCATGTACAAACCATGTGTCAATGAATGCCTCCCAATGACTAGTGTTTTGTGGCACCACATAAACATCCACACACTTCTGCATGCAAGACACGTCATAACTGAAAATGTATACACGGATTTTAGGCAGAGGCTGCATGTGCAGACATCATTGAAGCAAGCATGGAGAAGCTTGTGAGAAGCTTCCGACTGGATTAAGCCAATGTCTACAACAGAAAGGAGAAGGAGGGATTGGTAGCCCTAGTACTCCAACTACTACCTTTCAAGACAAGCTAGTGCCCCTTTGCACAACCCCACAACAGATTACCTGCTGATATCAGCTTTCAACCGCAGGACCGTCACAACCCTGTGTGTCTCGTGACCAATTCAGGCACATGGACAGAGTCCCAGACAGAGAGACTTGCAAGCGGCTAAACATGAGGCGGCAAGAGGCAGGTAAGAGGACAGCTCACCCCGGTAGTCCTCCCCTCGGACGTACTCGGCCAGCTCCAGCAGGGCCCAGAAGATGAATCCGAAAAAGACGTACAGGACGGCGTACACAAAGATGATCGACGCTGCACGCACAGCCAGCACGAAGCAGAGCCCATGTCAGTAACGAGTACCCCCTTTTGCGTCTTTCCTGGAGAGAGAGCTGGCATAATGAGCACCTACCTCTCTGGGGCTTTTGGTACGAGCAGGGCCACATGAGGCTGAGACATCATCTCGCGTGCAGAGCAAGAGAAAGTTCCTCGCGGCTCTTTCTGCTGTGACAATCTGCTGAATAAAAACTACTGCCTACCAGCCTGACTGCCAGCATGTATGCATGCGGGGCAACACCGCAAATGACTTCAGAGAAGAGGAGGACCCCATCCAAGCCAGTCCAACGGCTATGGTATAGTACAGCCCATTCTGCTCATCATGCTGCCCACTTTTGCCGATGCACTTCCCGAGCTTTCTTCAAGGCTTGACGCGGACACGACCTGGGGCTGGGGGGGTCGCTTGTCACACCCTCCGCTGCCGAACAAAGGGCATCGTGCAACTGTAACGGAACATGGGGTGCACTCATGAAGAGAAAGAGATGGGCAGAAGAGTGCAGCCTGGCCCAGCTGGTGGCAGCAACTAGCTGAGGCGCAGGCAGGCAGACAGACGTACCCCAGTCCAGAGCTGGACGCCTTCTCTGCTTCACTCTGGGAGCTGAGCTGCCCTCCAGTGACGACGACGTGGGCCCCGTCAGAATCTGGCCAGAAGAAGAGCAGCAGCAGCGGCAGCAAGCCCGCCCACATGAGGGGACGTCACATAGCGCATGTTGCTGACTCGGTTGCCAAATGGCGAGTTACTAATTGAAAGTTGTGGCATGCCTGGCGAATCAATTGTATTCAAAGCGGGATTATCTGTTTGTCAGTGGGGCACTATGGTGGGGCAGATTGACTGGAGCAGCAGCGGCAGCCGCAGGGGCAGGGGCAGGGGCATGAATGAAGCACTTCATGCACACTTGGTGTCGCGCCCCACAGGGCCAGGCCCAGGCACAGGCACAGGCGCAGCATTTGTTCCAGTCGAATCACCTGCCTAGCCTCTGAGAACTTAAGGGCATGGCGCAGCAGTGGCTAGAAAGCAACCGTGACAGGGGCAGGGGCTGGGGCAAAGGAGAAGGCCCTGTTGTGGCTGGATGGATGCAGGCAGCCACCATGATCCTCCCTTCACACAGAGGAAGATGTCATGCAGATGGTTGCAGCTTTTGATTGGGTCTCTGCGGGGCTCACCACATGCGAGACATCGGACTCCCTTCCGCTGGCAGACCCCCCACCCCTGCAAGCACCAGATTGAGAGGAACATTTCAGAGCGTGCAAGTTTGCCACGGGTGTGAAATGCATTCCCTTACCCGTTCCGGCAGCTGCTCCTCAGGCTGGACGTGGTGGACATCGTCATGTGCAGATATTGGCGTCCCCGAGACAGCGTGAGACATGCGCCATTGCGTGTGCATGTGAGGCAGAAAGGCAGAGAGGCAGCCGGCCTCCGAGGTGCATGCCTTGCACTCACTACCTGGAGAATGGTGCTTTTTCCCCATTCTTCACGTGCTTCCACTGGGCCAGTAGTGTTCTTACAGACCCTTGTGGCCGCCCGTGGAGGGGCCCACTTGCACCAGGAATCACTTTGATACCCAAGGAAGCCCGCTATGCTCTGAGACAACAAAAGGAGGGGGAAGAGTGGGGGGGACCCATTGACCCTGACCTGCTTGACTGTTATTGCTGTTCTACCCTCGCTCTATTGCTGTTCTACTACGCTGCAGGCTCAACAAACTTTACACTTGGCACCTTATTCGCGTCATTCCTCATTCTGCTGGGTACTGTGCAAGATTAGCTGAACTGTGATTGGGTGCCAATGTGCGCACGCCGACCATGTTTTGCGTATCCCTTTTCACCCGAGTGTTAAGCATGACATTTGAGCGTGAGATATGACCACTAGGAGAAGTATCAGAAAAGGAGGGCATTAGAACAAACCAAAGGTATTCCTTATTCAATACACTGAAGTAGAGGTTTGCTCCTGCTTGCAAAGAGTTGCCCCAAGAAAAGGCACAGACGCGTAGATCGAGTGAGGCGGAATGCAGATCGTACCACATAATGAAAAAGGCCGAGAGTCCCTCAGGTGGAAGAAATGAACAGCGCAGTATGCTGCATATGCATAGGCCAGTGATAGAACAGCAAGGCTCCGTTCGGTTATGTAACAATCTCCGACAGTCAGGGTGTTTGAGAGAATCGTTTGCTTAGGCAATGGCCTTCCCAATGGCGCGGGACTTATATCCTGCCGTAGCTTGATTGCGCCTCAAGGGCAGAGACGAAGTCAAGTTGGACGAGCTATTTAGTCTCAGCGCATGCTTGATTATTACCGATAAATACGTGCTTTTCCTTTTGCATTGTGTACTCGAAGCTCACAGTATGACAATCGTAAAATACGGGCCTGCCAGAGAAGGCTCTCTATGTCCTAATCGTAGCTCGAAGGAAGTAGTTAGTATGATGACCAAGACTTGCAGTGCTTACACTGAAACTTGGTGATGGACTCGGACCTTTTAACAGGCCCTTGATGGAAGTCGCTCACCGGCTTCTTCCATTTCATGTTTTCTGCCAGTTTTGTAACAGCATTTTTCTCGACAATCTTGCGATTAGTGCCGTTTATATAGTTCCTTATTATCCTGGACAACTTTCGGCAATTCTGCGCACTTTTGCACACTTCTGCGCACTTTTGCTCACTTTTGCGGCCATCTTCGTCTGCGCGTTTATGCAGTTGACTTTGACCGGGCGGAAAGTATCGATGGACAGAGTGGCAGTGGCAGTGGCAGTGCCAGTGCCAGTGGCAGTGGCACCAAGTGGCATACAGAACTGCTTTGCACCTCCGTTGACCTCCATGGTCGGTTCAGATTGAAAGTCTGACTGGAGTAATGAATCACACACGTGATGGAGAAAGAAAGAGAAAGTGTCATCCCTTGTATTATTAGTATGTTATTCAAGACGTTCAGGAAGAGGCCTAGTTGTATAAACTAAAGTCACTCTAGGAAAAATATGAGAGAAAGTAGGTTATTTGTTACTCAGTGTTTAGTCCACCTCAGAGGAAAGACTTTTCAATCAGTCTATTTGAAGTCACCTCTTGCTCTTTCTTGATCCCTACATCACTGTTTGGGTTGGTCGCTCCCTGAATGGAAAAATTTGCCCTCAAAAGACAATGTAGACCTAAAACGCACCCCCGCCTATTATTGATTGGGGTCAGTGTTGCCCGCTGTGATTGAGCCTGATGGGATCATTTACTTGGGAATAATTTGGGTTTCAAAAAACAAGTATACTGATTATATACTTAGGTTTTAGCTACACCCTCGAAATGGAGCACCGGCGTGGCGCGAATTTTGTAACTTTGAAAGCAGCGTGTTAATAGAAAATGATGGGAAGATTCACGTAAGAGCCCCCAAAGCTGGAAAACGGATCAAATTTTTGGGTTTGTTCATCCGGGTGGACTATCGCAAAAGTTGATTCATTGTGGCCAGATTTTCTCAATTTCAATTTGTGTTCAACGGTTTTGGAACTAAGCGACGCTTCCAAGACGCATAAAGTCCCGTGCCTCTTGACCTCGAATTGTAAGTCGTTAGTTCAAGCACACAGTTGTCTTGGTACTTGGTTGAATTTGCTACAGATGATTCACGTGTTTAAGGATAGTTGGGTCAATCTTGGAAATACAAAAAAATAAGGGCCTCTTTACAATGGCCAAAACGAGCTCGACTCAGTTGCTTGAGAGTTACGATAAAGTGCCAGCAAGAACATCGGCCAGTTGAAAGTGAAAAGGGGGTGGTCTAAAGTGGGTTTGAGGCGCATGATGTTTGATTGACATGTTGGGAAAATTTAATGAAACATGAAGATTAAACCAATCAATCGCACATTTTCAAGTTCGCTCTCGAGCAGACTTGAATCATCGAGTGCATCTTAACCCATGAATGTATTTGAACGTGTTCAACGAGTTGTTCTTTTGCCACGTTTTGCGCCCTCGTGCCACAAGATACCTTTAACCGCGTCCTTTGTGGTCGACATTGACATGATAAGGTCATATGATCGTAAAGCACTGTGAACCACTGTAAACCACAACCTATCACTTCCTGATTGAACCAAACTAGACTCAATCCAATCTGGTTGGCTATGATCAATGTTATACCATTTTCGCAATCGGCGCCGACTAAACTTTTTTTGTTTTGCCACTGTAAAGAGGCCCTAAGTGATTTCAATAGTCGTACAAACAAGATGATTAATTTTTAATGGACGATTAAGTTCTCGTGAACATTTTGTTAGAAACAATCTTGGACACGTTCTGCATATTGAACGACGACTTTCGATTGGCATCGCGACTTGGCATCGCGACCAAGTATGTGGTGACAGCGCGACGTCGACAACCAAATTATATAATGGTACGGACCATTGGAACTTTATGCTTTGTCTCTCTTATGAAATCCATGAAATTCGAAACATCAAAATTGAAACTCGGCATGGTGTATTCTTTTCAACATCTAGTAAATTGCCACTTTCACGCCAAAGGTGTTGCAAGATACTCTATATTGACAATGTGACTTACACTTCATAGACGTGGGGTACACAAACCATCTCGTAAAGGCCAGCCAACTAAATGCGATGAGTGTTTGTCCTAAACCTTAAGCTCGCGCCATAACTCCTGCAAGATGGTGTCATTCATAAACGTTGTCAATATAATTGTGGTACAGACATGTTAAAGAGGTCAACAATCATAAATGACCTCTACACGCCAGGAAAACGGTTGACTATCTTAGTTGACTTCATTTGATGTTAGACTTTGTCAACGACTTTTTGACATTAAAAGGGTAGTTGGCGAATGAAGACTGTTTATTTCCAAATCTGGTTTGATGTTTTTGGAAATAACAATGTTTTCAAATTTTCATCGACCGTTTAGATGTCATTGGGAGTCAATTATCAGCAATCCCTGGCCCACGCATGTTAAACATGGTGGTGATAAAATTAATAGCACCTAAGATCGAAGAAATACCCGACAGATGAAGACTAAAAATAGCTAAATCTACGGCTCCACCAGAGTGACTGGTAATTCCACTTAATGGGGGATAGACCGTCCACCCAGTTCCGGCACCGACTTCCACTAAAGCAGAGCTTAAAAGCAGAATCAGTGACGGAGGCAATAACCAAAAACTAATATTGTTTAAGCGATCCTGTGGACTTTGCATTGAAATTCCCAGAGTGGGCCTGTTTGAATCCCTGCCCAACGCCACTGGAACTAGTTATTAGGCCCATTTTACATTGGCCAAATCAACGCGACTTGATTGATAGAAAAGTACGACGTTGTACCTCGAAGAACATCTACAAATTGAGCGCGATAAAACTGTTGTTTACAGTGTTCTCAGGCACGACGTGATTGATTGAAGTTGGTAAAGAAATTGATTGAATTTCGTGGTTTCAATCAATCGAGCTCGAATTTTCAAGTCTACTCTCGAGCTGACTTGAAATCCTCCGAGGTCTCGAATGACCTCTTCTTGCCGATCACTCTATCAACAAGAACAGTCGCTATTAGTTAGGGGGTAAAAATAAGCATGTACCGATGCATTCGCGATTGTTGACTTCAAAATGGGCGTTGTTGTGTTTGAGTGCGCCCGAGAAATATGCGGAGTAAGCGTGACAGCAAAGAAAGGGGATTTTACCACTTCCTTCAAATAAGAACAAGGCTTGTTTTGTGTTCGACAATAAGGCGCCCCTCACGTAAGCCCTGTGAGGGGGAGATCAGTAAGGCCGTTGCTTGTGTGATCTCTGGCCCGTACGTATGCTGGTATCTTTTGCATTGTGTACACGTTTTGCCTTGATTGACACGAAAGTGTTCGATTGTGTCTGCCGCGGCCCGCCCTTTCGCAACTGCTATAAAAGTTCCTTCCTGCATCTATTCAGGCCTTTGTCCTGCTGATATTTTTCGGTTGGAGAGTGCGCCCTTTGGGCTTTTTGTGACCGGCCATGGCTCGCCTGGGCCTCTAGGTAGCTCTTGATGGGGCATGGGAGAGGACGCTCTCGTTGCTTAGATGAGTTTGTGGGGTCAAAAGGTTAGGAGCGCGTGCTGGTGGGTAACTATGGCCGCTCGTCGTTGCAGGCGGCCTTGTTATTAGGGTGTTAGAGAGAGAGAGGGTAGGAAGGGGAGGGAGAAGGCATGGTGGAGGAGGGAGGGAGGAAGAGAGGGTAGGTCGTGACGTCGACAGCGAGCGTCGACAACGTTTGCACTGTTTCGACGTATTGTTTGTCGCAATCGTTAGGATGGTTTTTGTGAGGGGAACATTGTCGGTGCCCTCACAAATTTTGGGTTCGATCGAGAAGAGGGCAGTATGTACAGTTATCGTCAGTAAGGCGCCCCTCACGTACACTTTGCGAGGGGAAAATCAAGAAGGGCCTCCGCGCGTGTGACCGCTGGCCCGTGCGCGTTCGAAATCGTATATTTAGGACGCGACTTGTTCGTAGCGAGGGCGCTTTCTCTCTACGGCCTGGCCTCTCGCGACCGCCATAAATCCTAGTTTTAAAATACGGGTACGGCTTGTATGTATTGAATAAATACGGTGAGGTACATACTGGTGTGCCAAAATTGTACGTTAAATACGCCAAAATACGTCAAGCGCGTGTACTCAGTTTGCGGCTGTAACTTTTTGAAGATTCAAAAGGTTTTGAATTTTGTCAATTACGTTGGGCGGAGAATGACGAGCGCGTCATAAACAAAAGGTCAAATTAAATTGATGTCAACCATCCGCCCGTAAAAGGAAAGATCTTACTTTGGTATTAAATTAAAAAGCGGACCATTGTTTTTTGAAGTATATTGTTGATACGTATTCGTCTATAATACGGAGTATCGGTACGGTAAGTCAGGCCGTTATGCAAGTATCTTAAAACTAGGCCATAAATTAGGGCTCTGCAATAAATTCTTCCTCTTCTTCGCTTAGAGAGTGAGTGCGCCCTTGGCGCTCCTCGTGAGCGGCCATGGCAAGGAGTGGCGAGGCGGAGCCTCGCCTGGGCCGCGAGGTAGCTCGTTATGAGGGCGTAGGAGAGGGCGCTCTTGCTTGTTAGATGGGTTGATGGGGTCAAAAGCTTGGGAGCGTCTGTTGGTGGGCAGCCATGGCCGCTCGTCGTTGCAGACGGCCGTGGCCGCCTGCTATTATTAGGGTCTTCGAGAGAGAGAGAGAGGGTGAAGGAGAAGGCATGGTGGAGGGAGGGAGGGACGGAGGGAAAGTGGGAGGTCGTTGCGTCGACTGCGAGCATGGAAAGCGTTCGTGCTATTTTGAGGCCTTAATTTGTCGCAATCATTCGAAGGGTCTGTGAGGGAACAATAACATTGATCGAGTATGTATAAGTACTTCTACTTAAATAGGAATTACGGTAGCAATTGTAAATGTCAAGTATACGCGTGTGCATTGTAAATGAAAACCTGTTTACCTGTTTGAAACTTGCTCGTCTATTTTGTCTTCGTCGCTTCAATCGAGTAATTATGAATCCCGCTATTTGCGTTGATCGGATAAGTACTTGTGGCCACTGTAAATTGGGCCAATCCACTTAAGTGCTTGCGCAAGAAAAGATGTAGAGAGGGGGTTTTTCCAAATTTTTCAGCCTTTCCAAAATTATCCACATATGTTCATAAATGATTATATGCACATATATATAAATGCATATATATGCATAACATACATTTTATTGCATATAGTGTTCACTTGCACAGCGTTAGTGTTTTATTGGTTACTGAATCGTTGTCAACCAGAACATTTGACGTGTGCTTGACGATGTTATGTCATCCATTTGATATCAGATTGAGAATTTAGATGAAGTACACTGCCGACTTTGCCAATAAATTAACGTGCTCGTGAAATGCGATGACAGAAGAAAATAAAACTCCATTCTCACCTACCACATGTCTGACTTTTACGCAACTTGGCCCTCACACTAGATGTCTATAGTGAGAGTATACATATCATCTAGTCTATCGTTGGACTGGGAATTGCCGCCATAGACAAGTATGGAGTTGTTAAAAGGAGCGGCTGCAAACCAGCCCCTCGCTCCAGGGTCGTGTCCATCCTTGGTGACAATGTCAGGTTTGAGCCACACTCGCTTCTCCGTGTCCAGCAACCAGACCTCCCCAGAGAACATGCCAGCCCCCATGTGGCCCTGATCCGACGGATCCACTTCTCCGCCATACAGTACAATATACTTCTCAACTGCTGCCGTTCCAAAGACGCTCCTGGCACTTGGTTTTGCTTCACCTGACAGCTCTACCTCTTCCCAAGTGTGGGTGGTCAAATCAAACCTCTGCACGTCACCGAGCTCACTTCCATTGAATCCAAAGAGGACCCAAACAGAGTTGCAGACGACAGCAAGGCCGGGACCGCCACGCGGCACACAGGAGCTGCCAGGAGGGGGGGTAGAAAGCTGCTTCCACTTGGCAGAGACGGTGTCGTAAGCCCACAGATCGTTGAGACGGCCGTCCTTTCCGCAGCCTCCGAACGTGTACACCTGTTGCCTTGTTTCGTCTGCTACAAGCGTGTGATAGCTCCTGCTTCCAGCTCATCATCCCGCCCCAGACATAGTCGCTCAGGCATGGCCAAGAGTCGTGTCGGTCCAAATGTGACGCACTTAACATGAAGGTTTCTCTCGTAATGGAATGTGCACGTGTTGCAATACCAATACTGGCTCCTCAAGCTTGCCAACCAGCACTTAACCGCATTCCATACATTTTACTGCCAAGACAGCACTCCCCAAGAGCTCATGCACTTCGCCCTCCGCTCCTGCAAAGCACCTGAGAGAGGGCAGGTCACGTTCGCTTACTGCAGTTAGGTGCAAATACAGTAGAGTACCTGTGGGGGGGGGCAGCATCTTGCTCCGCAAGCAGCATCCAGGCTGAGCTGTCAGTGTTGAAAGAGTAGAGCTGGTTGAGCTCACTGTGGTCCGCATCGCGGCCGCCAAACACATAGATGGTGCGCCCCAATACTGCCATTGCTACTCCCACACGTGGCACTGCTCGCTCACAGAGACCCGTCCCAACCTCCCCCAGTCAGTCAGGGGTCTCACATGCCACCTCTGCACCTCACAGGTTGTATCATGCATTGGCCTAAGGCTACATCTGCAGTCTGCGTCAATCGTGGCCACATGCATACATGCAAAATGGGTGCATGTGCATGCATGATGTATTTGGCCCAGCAATTGAAGTATCTGAACGGCAATAAACATTTTCTTGTTCTCACTACACATCTCTCCAATAAGTGCGCAGGTTTAAGCTCAAGCCCTCCACGACGTCATGAGACCAGCTTCCTTTGGACACCTTGATTGCTTTTAATACCAAAAGAGTCAAATCAGATATCAGGATCTTGGGTCATTGGGCTCAGCGTTTAGGGGCTGATATTCCAGCTGGCGCCTCATGTCCAATTCGGGAGCACTGGAAAAAGCAGCAACCAGAGGAAGCAACTATATCAGCGGTGTACAAACAACAAGACATCTCTAGATCACAAGGTTGGTAGACAAAGAGGAGGTGAAGCTTCTAGCTGGGGCTTACAAGGAATGTTCCCGGTGGCTGCAGCAATGGACCAGGCGCGAGCATCCAGGTCAAAGACATGCACGTGGTTGTCCAGGGGCACACGAGGCTCCAGCTCGCCGCCGAACACATACGCCTTGCGCCCAATCACAGCCACTGCATGGGAGCTTCTGGCACTGGGCGCTCCCTTGGCATACGTCACCTGCTCCCTTACCCCACATGCAGAACTCTCACATCTGCTGATCTATGTGCAGCTTGCACTCATGAACAACATCCTCCTCCCACAAACAAGGAAGAGGACTCTGCTCCCAGGGCACGCTCTTGCTGCCAGAAGTACGGGAGGGTATACCCAATTCTCACCTGTATGGTGCCCGCCCAACGTCGACAGTATGGTACCCCTGAATGCCCTTTCATTTGCAGCACACTGCATGTGACCAGGGCTATAAGGCTACAGGAAGGGGCAATAGAGGCCAAGCCCACATTACTGTGCAACACACTCTTGTGACGTATCTTGGACTGTCTTGACTAACTTTCACTTCCGCCAGAAGCTCCTGGCCCATTCAAGTCTGCTACTCACTCAGTCAGCAATTCTTTGGGAAGAGGGACAGAGTATAGACCAAAGCTGCAGCCAGCTTGCCAAATCCGACAACTTCTGCAGAGACCCAAATGACTCTTATTCTGAACCAGTCCAGTGGATGTGTGCGTGTCGCATCAGGCCAGGGATGGGTGTAGCTGAAAAGATGGAACAGCGTTCAGTGAAAGACACATGCATCACATATCTGCAGAAGCTCATCCCACAAATTTGTTGGAGAGACATGACGAAGGATATGCCATAAGAAATTTCAGGAATAAGAAGTGCCACGTTCTAGTTGGCAAAAAATCTTCCGGTTCTCATTGCTTGAAAAAAATCTGACTGCAAGGTGATCAGGTCGCGAGATGCACATTTATGGAAATACAGTAGCTGTGCAATGACATACTAACAGCAGTATCTCGATAAGAAGTAGTTTACCTCAGACCAAGATGCCTTGGCAGTACTCATGGTGTAGCAGATCAGCTCAGAGACCAGTCGCAAGACGCCACCTTCATTCAGTCAAGATCATTTATGATGAAAGAGCACTTCCAGCCTTGTAAGTACCATGCGTTAAAACCAGGAGCTATAGCACCCCGTGACAACACGACGCCCAAGTGTGAATACATTCCAACTTGCCTCTCATGCTACTCTCTCAAAGTTCCAAACCGTTGACCTCACTGCCATGCCGAGACACCTGGATGACGTTAGATAGGGACAATTGGGTTAAGTGAATATGGGCAACGCAAGTTGATGCCAGGTTGATGCAAGTCGAAGTGGCCCTTTATCGGTTGAAAATGGTCCAAACCTGGTGAATGAAGCACACAGTGATAGGCAGAACTGGGTAGAGTGGGGCTAGTTCGGTATTCCGTGGAACTCGTAAAATGCAAATCACCTGTTGTTACACCTTCACTCATTATCCGATTTTGCACAAGTGACCGGAACCAACTGGACCTACATTATGCTTGAAGATTTTCTGGAGTCGGAGAAGCCTATTGATCAAGTTTCTATTCCTGTTAGAAAGCTGCGTAATGGTTGCTCTGGTAGAACTCGTCTTCTCGCACCAGGAGGAGTCGCTGAAGATGGTCGCTATGCATCCGAGACAGAAGGGTAGAATTGTGGCTTTTGAGAATGACCAGTTAGTCGGTGGTGGCCATCCAGAAGGAATAGGAAGTGGTAGACGTTTCAGGCAAGTCGTACAATGTGTATTGTCATAGCCAGCAAAGGCAACTCCGACTGTATGCACCTCTGAAGTTTACAGGAGTATCAATATATGCAATGGAGGCTGGAACGCTCGAAAATGCCCCTCTCCTGGACACACAGTCTCCTGCACTGCATGCTCGTTCACTACAATCTCCTTCAACGCCCAAGCATGTGACAGCCTCTGAAAATGAAGCCCAGCAAAATGCGTCAAACAGAGAGGCATTTGATATTCTTGATGCTGAACTAGACATACCCCCTCGATCGCCAGCTCACAGACACCAAAAGTGGCCAGCTTCCTGGATTTGCTGGCTGCTCAGCCCTATTCTGAACGTCTTCAGCTGGCTAGAGAAGCTGAGGCATGCCTTTGGGCTTCCCCTGGTTCTAGTCGTCATGGTTGCTTACGGGATAACCCAGGGCTTTGCTGAAAGTCTTGGAGACCTGGCGAGCAAGTATTACTGGAAAAATGTGCAGCTATTGCAGCCCGCTGTGTCACAAGCTTATGATGTAGGCTTATGAATTCTCCTCTTCTTGCAAACGCTTGCTCCTTTACTGCTACGCTTACAATGCCTACACATCAGCTAAGCAGATGGCAGTCTTTTATAAGGATCATCATTTAGCAGTGCAACTGTGAGGAACAATGGATGTATAGTGGCTTAAGGTTGCCCGTTTCAGGACAATTTGAGGGAAATGTTCGCGGCTTTTGTGGTCTTGTACTTCACTTACAACTACCTTCTTACACTTTGTTCCTTGATCCACAACAAGATGCAGATTGTTTTTGGTGTGCCAAGAAGCAATCACGATCAAGATGTACTATGCTCACTACATGCACCTTAGCGATGATGTAGTCATGACAAACACTTACGTTTCTCCTCTACTTGTCCAGGCCATGGCAGGAATTCCGTGGGTCCTCAAACCCGTGTACGGCCTCATAACGGATACTTACCCCATCGCCGGGTATGCATCTCTGCAATGCCACCTTGAATATATACACTTGTAACTCCAATGATCAGCTCATACTGGGGTGCAAGTTTGCATGGACTCTAAGAAGCTCTGCATGCTTCCCAGCCCTCCACCATTGTCTTACTCCTGTCAGCAATTATCTGCCTATCAATAAAGTCTGCACCTCCGCATGCAATGCCTGCCTGCTGCATACCGATTGCTTATTCATGTGTCTCACAGCAAATGAGGTGAATATCTTCAGATGACATTCAGACGTCACTTTGAACAGATGCCAGAAGGGCATGTTGCTTATATCTAAATCGTGCTCCAGAGTATTTCTGCCAGTGCTTGTAAATTGCGTCATCTCTGCTCTCATCTTTCTACTCTCGTATTGTCTCTTACTCATATTCCTGGTCTCCTCCCCCCTAAGAATTGTCCACCCATCTCAAGATGGAGCAAAAGTCTTACTGTCCTGTCTGCTGACAAGCAGCAGTAATGGCGCTGTCCTTCGGCACTCCTTGGAATGGAGCATGAAACAACGTATAGCATATACTGTTGCATGCGTGAAGCTGTCTTACCACCTCTCTAAAAGGATCAAGAGGCCACACTTTTGTTTTGTTTCAAAGTTCCACGATTAGCCTCCACGATTTCTGCCTGCATCTTAAAGCTGGCTTGTTGTTCATCACAGTGGATACATTGTCCCACATTTGGATTGGCTGCATCCACCCAGGTCCCGCATGAATGTGACGGGTCTCAGGTATTGGTGCATGCATGGTGTGCAGGTATCAGAGGTGGCCGTATCTGGTCATCATGGGGACTCTTGGAGCAATTTGCTTCGCCTGTCTTGCCTACCTGCCAGCAGTCACTCCCCTATTTGCTGCGGGGCTGCTGACTGGCGTGTCGTTTGCAACGGCGTTTCCCGATGTGGTGGTGGATGCGCTGGTGGCCCAACAGAGCCGCACGGTTCCAGCCCTGGCCGGGGATCTTCAGGCAAGTAATTGGCAGAGTATTTGTTCCCCTCTGTGTCTAGTGATGGAAGGTGCCCCCTCACCACAACTGGTGGGCTCTTCAGGTTCACCTGGAGTCCGTACTTTATGCCAATGTAGGGAGCATTTGTTGGTGCTCTCCTGTTGGACTCGGCAAGGGTCACCGCTCGGTCCTTTGCTGCTGTCCGTTTGTCTTGAGCAACTCAGCACAAGAGTGGTACAGCTGTATTTGAGGATGCAAAGTTGTGACAGCACTGACTAAGCAGTCCACTCTCTTACCTCAAGCACTCGTAAAACCAGGTGATTGAGGGGAAATGTGAGGTCACTCCCTCCCTATTGGTACTCGGTCATTCGCTCGTTCAGCTCTTGCTCGCAAGGTCCAAGGGTCAAACAGTCGGGCACCTGGTCACTTGGTCCAAATTCATCTCTGCATGCAAGCAAGCTTACCGCCTCCTGCCCTCCCCCTGCTCCTGCTCCTTGCTTTTCTGGCTTTTCTCCTCTTCAGACTAACTTGCCTCCTCCCCTCCTCCCCTCCTCCCCCATGTCCTCCCCTTGTTGTCCTGCACAGAGCCTGTCATGGGGAGCCCTTGCGTTTGGAGGCCTGTGTGGATACTCGGTCAGCGGGCCAACTGTGCACAACATAGGCCCTCGTGGCGGCTTTGGAGTGCTGGCCCTGGCTCCAAGCCTGCTGGTGGTGGCGGCGCTCATGCTGCCAGAAGCTCCGGTCAAGGCTGACGGCAAGGAGAAGGGCCATCTGGGAGCCCTAGTCCGCTCGGGGCAGCTCCTCGCACGCACCGTGAGGAGGCCTTCCATTTGGAGGCCGGCAATATACCTCTTCCTGGCCAACGTGAGCCCCTTGCTGTTTGCCCTACCCTTGTGCTCGTACGAGCGCACAAATTGTTGTCCCTTTTCTGCCTTCTGCTGTTTGTGGCTAAGGTGGTGCTGGTGATCCCTAGGAGAAGACTGCTTGCAGGGTAGGAACTTATGCCAATGGTGAGTGGAGCGTCCTGGCATGGGGCTGCCTCTGCACCACTGTTCTCTCTCGGAAGGGGAGAGATGGGATTGTTCATGTGGGGCCGCCTTTTTTTCCGTGTCTGAGGCGTGTGCACTTGTCACAAAGTCTTGAAAATGGGGGGCGCTATGAGTTACCTTTCCTAGGGGGCAATGCACCCACTTGAAATGAGTAACACGTGGTAAATTCTGGACTTGCAATGGTCTGTTCATGAAGTGCTAACGATGGCGTAACTAGTGCATGCAACGATGTTTGGGGTCTTTGGTGCATCCAGTTGTCTTCGTAAAGGTTCTGCATATTCCTGCAGCTGGTTGCACGGGGCAAGCAGTGGCTGGTGCCATGCTCGTGAGGCTGTCTCCACATGTCCCTGTGGCAGCTCTCCACCCCGGGAGCTGTATTTTCCCCGAGTAGCTCACGGACCCTGGATCCTCCTACTGAGAAAAGCTGCTATGGCTGCTATGGATGCATGACACACAGGATGCGACGCAACTTCTCTGAACTTCTGCGTGTTGAGGGTGGTGGCAGGGAGCAACCTCACCGGACATCGGAGAAGCGCTGTTCTACTGGTACACAGACGCGGACAAGGGGCCCGGGTTCAGCGAGAACTTCATGGGCTTCCTGTACGCCATGGGCTACGCGGGCATGCTGCTGGGCGTGGCGGCATACAACACCTGGTTCAAGATGTACCCTTACCGCCGCATGCTCTTCTTGGCGCAAGTGCGTGGTCTCATCCCTCCACCTCCCACCCCCGCACACGCTCAGAGCGACGTCCTTGTTCAGTCTCAGGAGCAGAGCAAGTGGCTCTTGTTTTGCTAATCTGAAGGGAAGAAGTTGGGAGAGGAGAGACTGCAGAATGCACCAGGTAAGTAATGAAGTGCTGACTATGTAGAACATGAGTAGCAAAATTTGAGGCAGTTGTTGTCTCCACCAAAAAGCGTGTGATAAGACGGAGATGCTTATCAAGCCTGCACCGGGAGGAAGCCTCTGACACGTGCAAATCTTGTTGACTGTTGCTGGCTCTGGCGGCTGCTGCAGCTCTTGGTCGTCTTCTGCGGGTCCATGGACCTCATCCTCATCACGGGCTTGAACCTACGCCTCGGCATCCCTAACCACACATTTGTGGTGGGCGAGAAGACATTGTCGCATGCGCTCACGCGCCTGCAGATTATGCCCATGCTGGTGCTTGCCGCCAAGCTGTGCCCCCCCGGCATCGAGGGGACCCTGTTTGCGTTCCTGATGGCAGTGACCAACCTCGGCAGGGGTGCCGGCGCGTGGGAAGGGGCGTTGCTACTGTCGTGGGCGGGCGTGAGACGCGGTGAGTTTGGCAACCTGTGGCTGGCGGCACTCATCCGTACGTCCCTTCGTGTCATTCCTCTGGCATTCCTGTTCCTTGTGCCTGACGGCTCCCCTGCTGATGAGATGGCGTTTGATCTGGAGCCCCAAGAGGAGCACGAGAGCGAGCAGCAGCACGACAGACAGCAGATGTTGGAGAAAAACTCTAGGTTGGAGGCCAACCATGGCAGGCTTGTTGAGGAGGGAGTTGCCGCAGTCAATGTCGTGTCGGACCGGGAAGTAGAGGAATCACAAGTATAGTCAGATCGCCAAATACCCCTCTTGATTATAATTCTCCGCCCCAGATCCTATTTGTTTTGTCAATGCCAATAGTGAAACAAGTTAAGCAACCCACCCACCCAGGATGGTGCAAGATTTACAAGACTTCAGAATTTAGGAGTGAAGACTAAGTAAAAGTATATATACTTTAATACTTAGCGTGTATACAAGTTTTCATGTCTCAACAGCACATAGACATACATATCTACTTCAGGGTATACTACAAGTATGCAAAATGGGCAAGTTGCATGAGCAAGGGATTGCAAAGGATCTTGCATTTTTCGCAACTTCTGGTGTTGTTTTTCCAACAAATGGCCATGACAACTATCTATAGCTGGATGCTCATTAATTAACCCAAGTGCTTTGTTACACCCAAATTTAAGGGCAAGTCGCTCCTAGTATTTTAGCTGCAATTACACATGGAACCCAAAAAGCCATTTGACAATTTGTGTTCAAATTGCCTGATTTCGAAAGAAAGAAGGTGATTTTAAAAGAATAGTAGGAGGAGTAGTATGCTACAATTGCGCGTCGTCTGTTCTTGTCTAGTCCTTTCCTACATGCTGCTACGCTTATTTGTACTTCACTAACTAAAAACAATACAAAAGGTCAAGACAACTCTATTCCATTTCCTAAACAACACTATGGATTGGCAACTGCACTCTTGCTGTGTTGAGGTTGTCTGTCGAACCGCCGCCGTTGGTTACTGCCAATCGACATAACGTATTGCAACACTAACAACAACAACCACACTATTGTGCATGGCTAAAACTATCGCTGGCACCAACTTCGTTGCCTGCCTCGTGCACCTCCCAGTGGAGTGGAGGTTTAGAGGGGTGGGTGGGTGGGTCTGTGTAGAAGCTACCTTCCTGCTGCAATGAGGCCTCTTTGCAAAGAGAAGCCTTATGACGATTTCAATTGTCGATGAGACACAGCACGTGTGAAATCGATCAAATTTGAACACTTGTCAAACTTTGGTTTGCGATATTTCATGTCGCAAACCTTCAATTTTGGGGACATTTAAGTACCTTCTAGCGCTGTTTGCGGCGGATTAGGCGGAATGATCTGAATTTTGATATATAGGTATATGCATGCTTGTTAGTAAGTTGCATGCAAGATTTTAGCTCAATTAGACATGTATTGAATAAGATTTAGCAATTTATGTATAAATACTACATTTGACCATGTAGGAGAAAAAATGTGTTCTATGCCGTATACTGCCTGTCATGGTACAAGGCACCCTGGCCTCTCATGATGTTCAAATGGCATGAAAGTTGGCACACTCATTCCTCACCCTGTACCTCATGACAAATTAGAAAAAAACATCAGATTTGAAATTCTCCATGAGCTAAATCCAGGCCTCTAGTGATAATAATACCATTTGAAACTTATCCACCTAATCCTGACCCTGTGATGTACATACAAATCACAAAAAAAATAGTTTTGACCTGATGTGCATGAGGTACACACGTGTCAAATTTGACAGGTGTCACTTCGTCGCACGCCTCACCACGCTTTCTGGAGCATTTGCAAGATCTCATTATTTTGAAGTTTCATGGGTGAGTATGCCCTTAATTAAGACCTAGTAGAAATTTCAGACATCAGAGCTTCGTGGCCACTTATATGCCACTTTCAGTGCATGTTCAAAATATGTCAATGAGATTGATTTTCAGCAGGAAATACCTTATTTTGTTGGCCATGTTATAGGGCACCCAGGCCTCTGATGCTGCTAGAATTACATGAAACTTGACATACCTAATTCTCACCCTTGATGTACATCAGGCCCCAGGATTCGACAAAAGTCGCAGACTTTGGAAAATTTCAGAAACAACCTCTGGCCTGCTCTGGGCGACGGTCAGGATTTTAAGAACATCCAAAAAAACTTGGTAGGATTGTTTTAATGGCGTAATAATATCCCACGACAAATTTTTTTTTAAAAATGAAAGATTTTGGGATTTTACGCGACATCTGCTCCGAATGCCCAAGATTTCTTTTGACATACTTTACGATTATGATTTTAAAACATCCAAAGAAGCAAAAAATATCACATTTTACGCGAACCTGGGGCCTGATGTATATACGGATCAAAAAAAATATATTCTTTGACCTAACCTGCATGAGTTACACGTGGCAAATTTGACAGGCGTCACTACTTGCGCACGCTTTAAGCAAGCCTGAGCATAACTTCCGGGCCTTTTGTGGAACTCAAATATTTTTTATACTAGGGAGGGGCATATGCTTCAAGATGTCCTACGACAAGCTTTAGATTCATGTGGCCTATGTTGCTCCATTTATGCATCTTTAACTGCAATCTTGAGATCTGACAACAAGAGCTTCAAATTATTGTTCTTGTCTTCACGTAAAGCCTCTTCGCTTCTTGATATCTCGTCCATGGTATCTCCTAATTGCACACAACTCAGTCTCTATGGCATCATAGGAAGTCCCCAGAAGCTATTTTGAGCAACAAGTGAAATGAATATACTATATGACATTAAATGACATGTTTCTGACTATAAATTTGTCACTAAGTGTTCACATGCTCTCCTAAGCGGATCCTTTCCGTTGTGAAGTACTTTTGTGTGTGTGCGTGAGTGAAAGATACAATTTATTTTGGGAAAAAATGAACGATAAATAAAATTTTGAATTTATAGATATAAAAAATAAAACATGATTTAAGCGGGGGAAAAAATGGGAATATTTCAAAAACGTGAACCTACCAACCTAACTGCCTACGTAACATCATACCACATTACTTTATAATTCTTTTTCAACATGGAGATTTAAGAGGAGGTCACTCCCGCTCCATACATAGTGACATCCACCCAAAAAAAATGGCATTAGCAATCTAAATCCATGAAAATCCCTAGATCACAAACCAATCCGGAGCAAGTCAAGGGTGCCAGAGGCAGATTTGTTTCCACCAAGTCTGACCCGACCTCTATACCATTGTGTGCAAGACAAAGTCTAAGCTAGATATTAAGACAATTCAGTTAGGTGAGGTAAATGAGGAGATTGCTACATTGAAAGACAAGAATTGCTCCCAGCATCAATTGCTGGTTAAAATAGCCAAAGCACAGGAAGAAGAAAACAAGGACTAGCAGGACCACATTGTGGGTCTCAAAAGAATTGAAGAGTACCTTCAAAATGAAAATGTACCTACAGTCACAAACCACGGCACCAAGCGTCCTCGCATTAGGGAGGATCATCTAAAGACTCTGCAAAGAATGGCATATGACATCATAAATTTTATGAAAAAACAAGATTGTAGGGCTTGAAAACTGTAATGAATTAGTATATTGGTTGACTTAATATTCATTTAAATAATATAGTTAAATAAGTTCAGCCTGCTGAACTCTAGTCAATGATCAGTCTGCTGGACTTTATATTTGATATCAGTTTAATGACTCGGCCGGAAGTAGCAGGCTGATGTCACCTTAAGTCAGCTTGCTGACACATTCTTTGACAGCCAGCTGACTTCCGTACTCGGTAGCAGCGAACTGCCTCGATATGCATCTAAGTGTGGTATGCTAGATGAATGGCCAGATGACATCCCTATGATGGATGGCGATTCGGGATGATGGGAGATGGCGGTGGATTTGGTTAACCGAGGTCCTACCAACGTGGTTAAACTCCCGGGTAGGCGGTGCCATCGCACTGACCGTTGAACAGTAAACTCATTCCATGTACATATGCTAGGCATTGCTCTCGGGTTCGGCATTCGAAAACGAGGCCAACTCTCTTGTACAGCTTACTGGGAGAGATCTGAATCCTAGGCGAGAAGCCATTGATACGCACTGTCTTCTAACCTTGCTAATGTATGAGTTTACTGATTCGCATCATTGATGCTAGTTTACTCGCATTTGACTTACGAGTATTATTCACTGCTAGTGTGTTGTCCTTTGCCGTTTAACCAGTTAACGGAAAATACCATAAAGATAACTTGCCGATATAAAGATCTTTATTAATTGTTAATCGCCTATTTGGTAAGTCGATTCATTTCAGTGGTATCGGAGCAGTTATCACAGTCTTCTTTGTATGGTAAGGACAAGGTCTCGAACTAGCAACTCCCGAGACATGGAGAACCAGGATAACGAGAATGTCGAAAACCAGGCGGAAAGCCATGTAGCGGGAAACCGTACCTATTCGGAAGCAGTAGCGGATACTGCAGCTAGGGAGGCTGCAGATGAGGCAGCTGCTATTGCCTCAGTCGCAGCTCAGCAAGCTGAGGAGGAGATAGCCAGACTAGAAGCTGAACAAGTAGCAAAGGCCGCTGAAGATATACAAAGGAGGGAAGGACAGCCAGCTGACGAGCGCACTGTTGAAGAACTTATGGCATCAAGGGCCAATGTTCTGAACCCACCTCCTGCCGTACAACTCAATGTACCCCTAGGTCAAATACGTGACCGGCTGAATGCGGCAGGAATTGCTGCTGCAGGAGCAAGAGGGATTGTTGAGGACACTACTCAGCGAGTAGATGCCAATGCTGCTGCTGCATTTGCTAATCTACCACCCCAAAATGTAGACTTGGGAGCATTGTTCGTTCAGATGCAGTCGCAAATGGCGACCATGTATCAGTCCCAGCAGGAGGACAAAAGAATCATAATGTCCCTACTCCGGGACAGAGACCAACTGGGGTCTCACACCACTAGTGGTGGTGGCCGAGGGCCTAGTAAGCCCAAGCCGAAACCTCCCCAGGACTATGATCCTGAGGGAAACAGAAAATATTACCTGATCAAGTTTCTCGCGGATGTTGAGCAGTGGCTGGAGAACTACCCAGAACTGCAAGATTACGAGAAGGTCAGGCACACCGGTGCGCTACTGAAAGGCAGTGCCGCAGACTGGTGGCTTTACTGGAAGGAAGAGCGTAAGGCTCGGCAACTCGGTGACCCTACGTGGGTAGAGTTTGTCGAGAAGTTGCATGAGAAGTTTGATGTCATCAACCAGCAGGAGAAAGCTATCTATGCGATGATCTCCCTGACACTGAAGCAGACCATTTCAGTTGCTGAGTTTGCTCAAAAGGTCCAAGAGAACATGATGAAGCAGCCAGATTTGCCAGAACGGTATAGGATAGCATACTTCAGGTATGGCTTGAAATCCGAGGTCTCTGGTCATTTTGCTGAGAAAAAGTATGAGAAACTGGCTGACTTGATTCAGGATGCGGATGCCTGGGATCAGCAGCAGTTCAATCACAAGCGCCAGAGTAACGCTTTGGTGTCTAAGATTGTCAAAAAGCCCCACGGTTCCTACAATGCAGTTGAAGGAGACCAGGCTGAGGATAATCAGGGTGATGAATATGAGTATGAGTACAATGCTATTCAGTCTAGAGGTAGAGGTGGTCCCTCTCGAGGTGGCTATGGAAGGGGTGGTGGTAGGACTAAGCCGAGACCAGCCTCAGCAAAATCTACTTGCTACCATTGTCAGCAGAAAGGCCACTACAGAGAACAGTGTCCGGTCAAGCACCTGCCTAAGGTCGAGAGAAAAGACCAGCCTTTAAAAGACAGCAACAGTCAGTAATCCAGTCTACTGACTGTGAGGATGCTAGAGATAGTGAGTCGTCACTAGCTGCCCTCGTAGCAGGTATTATGGGTCCTGCTGAACTGGATTCACTATGCATGCCTGACAAACAGATAAAGGAGACCATCAGTAATATAGACGTCCAGAGAGTGCACACTCTGGATGCTCTTGTTCCACCTGATGTCCAACATTTCTTTGCTACGTCAGGAGAACAATGCGAAAGTCAGGAAAAGACAGTCCCCCCTATCCTACTGCATTGCATGATTGCAGGTAGGAAGGTGAGGGCATTTGTTGACGGAGGGGCGTCACATACTTTTATTCACAAGGACTTAGTTAAGCGGCTAAGGCTGCCTACTGTCACCCAAGGGAATAGAAAAATGTTCCTTGGAGATGCCTCAAGTATCCCGGGAGGAATTATAACAAAGCCTATTGAGGTCAAGTTAGGTTCTGGCATTGCAGTTCTAACTGAAATGCTTACATTTGAGGTACTCAACACTGTCTTTTATGATCTCGTGCTAGGCAGCTTAATAGACATCAAGCTGAAGTGTGTTGGAGCGAGGTACAGTTAAAGTGAGAGGAGCCAGTGATGGGCAGAATGACTTGGCACCCACCAGTGCTCTTCCTCTTGTCCTGTGTGGATGGCAAATGAAGGAAAAGAAGAGGCTTCCAGAAGGATGCAAGTTGCTGAATGCAATGGAGTTCGTCAAAAGCTGGAACCAGAAGGAAGACAGAATGTTCTGTCTGCTGCTAAGAGAGGTACCTCCTCAACCTGAAGAAGTGGTTGAGAAAAAGGTAAGCCCTCCGGAGCACCCTACTGCTGCAAACATTGTTGCTCAGTACACGGATGTATTTAATATGCCTCCAGGACTACCCCCTAAGCGGGAAGTAGATCATAGGATTGATTTATTACCTGGGAGTCAGCCACCTTGGCAACGCACGTATGGCTTGTCTTATGTGGAGAGCGAGGACTTGAAAACACAAATTGCAGAGCTTGAGATAAATGGTTATATTTCTCCCAGTAAATCACCTTACGGTNTACGGCGCACCCATCCTATTTGTTAAGAAAAAGGATGGCAGCATGCGGATGTGTGTGGATTACAGAGCCCTGAACAGAATTACAGTAAAGAACAAGTATGCTTTACCCAGGATCGAGGACTTGCTTGATACCCTGTCTGGCGCTAAGGTGTTCAGTAAGATAGATCTCAAGAGTGGTTATCATCAAATCAGAATTGCTGAGGGGGATGAACACAAGACTGCCTTCCGTACACGTTATGGACACTACGAGTTCAACGTGATGCCGTTTGGACTGACTAATGCTCCTGCCACCTTCATGGGTGCTGTGAATGACATTTTCAGACCTTACTTGGATAAGTTTGTGCAAGTTTTTCTGGATGATATTTTCTCTAAAGATGAAGCTCAGCACGCTAACCACTTAAAGACAGTCCTGGACACTCTAAGAACAAATCACTCNTACGGAAAAATCACTCATATGCTAAAATGAGCAAGTGTGATTTCTTTAAAGACAGTATTGAATTCTTAGGCCACGTTGTCAGTAAAGAGGGCATCAGTATGGATTCTAAGAAAGTCCGACCATAAGGAACTGGCTCNGGGACTGGCTAGTACCACAGTCTGTCTCTGAAGTTAGATCCTTCCTCGGATTGGCTAACTACTATAGGAGATTTATTGAGAATTATTCCACAAAGGCCAGTAAACTGACTGACCTTACTAAGAAAGACATAGGGTATGTGTGGGGGGAAGAGCAGCAGGCTGCCTTCCAGACCCTTAAAGATGCTCTCTGTTCTGCCCCAGTGCTAGCCGCGTATGACCCTAGAAAAATCGGTGCAGGTCGTTACTGATGCCTCTGACTTTGCCATGGGTGCTATTTTGTTGCAGCCTGCTGACAAACCCACAAAGGATGGTAAGGTACGGCAGGAGTGGCATCTTGTGTTGTATGAGTCTATGAAATTTAATCGAGCGGAGATTAATTACTTAGTGCATGATAAAGAGCTGCTAGCTATCATTTATGTACTCAAACAGTGGAGAGCATACTTACATGGTAAAGCTTTTAAGGTGATTACAGATCATCTAGCTCTGACTCACTTTTAGAACAAGTCCAATCTGTCGAGGAGGGAGAACCGCTGGAGCCAGATGCTGGAGCAGTTCCAAGTCCAGATCGACTACAAAGTAGGGAAGTTGAATCCTGCCGATGCTCTCTCTAGAAGACCTGACTTGCAAGAAAGGAGCTTTAGTCAGCATGCTGTAGATAAAGTCCTGTGTGCAATCACTTCACTAAAGGTGAAAAAGTCCTTCCTAGAACAACTTAGGAAAGCCTACCTTTTCGACCCAACATTTGAGCCCAGCCCCACTACTGGTGTGTGTCGTGCTACTGCACTCGGGTATAAGCTTAAGGGAGGGGTCTGGGTGACTGAAACCACTTCAGGCAGGCTGAAGCTGGTCATTCCTAATAACTTGGAAATAAGGTCTCTCTTACTGAGTCAAGCGCATGACAGTCT
This sequence comes from Mesotaenium endlicherianum, assembly GCA_009602735.1. Lineage (NCBI taxonomy): Eukaryota > Viridiplantae > Streptophyta > Zygnematophyceae > Zygnematales > Mesotaeniaceae > Mesotaenium > Mesotaenium endlicherianum. The sequence goes on along the minus strand of WELA01013488.1, from coordinate 17,431 downwards.
TCTGGGTGGACATTTGGGGCAGGCCAAAACTGTTGGCAAACTGGCAAAACATTATCATTGGGAGGGGTTACCCCGGGAGGTCTTGAAATATGTCAAGTCCTGTGACCAGTGTCAGAGAAATAAGTCTCGGCACACACCACCCGGAGGTCTCTTGCAACCACTGCCCATCCCAGCTGGACGCTGGGAAACTACATCCATGGACTGGGTGGTCTCACTACCAAGAACTGCCAATGGGCATGATTCAATACTGGTAGTCGTGGATAAATTGACAAAAATGGTCATTTTTATCCCCACAACTGTCAAAGTGACTGCACTCGAAACAGCGAGACAGTTCTACAACCATGTAGTATGCCAACATGGGCTCCTTTCTAATATCATCTCAGACAGAGACTCAAAATTCACCTCTAAACTGGAGAGCTTTAATGGGGTTAATGGGAGTAAAACAGCTGCTCAGCACAGCAAACCACCCTCAGACTGATGGGCACACTGAAAGAACTAACGGAGTTTTGCAGGAGGTGCTCAGAGCATATATTACCCAAAAATAAGATAATTGGGATGACCTGTCGCCTCAAATTCAGTTTGCGGTCAACAGTGCGGTGCACACGTCAACGGGCAAGACTCCTTTTGAACTCGGCCTGGGTAGAGTTCCTAAGTCTCCTTTTGATGTACTGGGGGAGTCTTTAACTGACCCTGAAGGGATTGACAACCCGGTCTCCCTCCCGTTAACTCAGGAGTTTGCTGACACCCTGTCAGAAGTCCAACAAAACCTGCACAAGGCCCAAGAAAACCAACAAAAATACGCTAATCAACTCCGTCGAGAAATGACATTTTCCAAGGGCGATTTAGTCAAACTGCATTCTCAGCACCTGTACCTCCCTGGTGTGGTCAAGAAAAAGCTTGGCCCTGTCTGGGTCGGTCCATATTCGGTGGTACGTCGTGTCGGTCAGAATGCTTACAAACTGAACATGTCAGCTGACTACAAGGGTCACCCGGTCTTTAATATCTCCTTCCTGGAACCATACATCAAAGGTGATACACTGTTCACAGGTCGGTTACCTGTCCAACCGGGACCGGTCCCCGCTGTCCGGGACGGCGACCCTGAGGAATATGAGGTCAATGAGATTTTAGACGCTCGCTCGGTCCGTCGATCGTCTAAATATGTCATGAAGTACCTCATCCGATGGAAGGGTTACGATGCCTCTGGGGACACTTGGGAATGTAAACACCAGCTTGCCAATGCCAAAGGGGCGTTAAAACGGTTCCACCTTCGGGCGGCTGGGGCACCGCCCTAACTGTCCCTTCAGTGGACATGGGAAGGTGACAGGAGGTCCTGTCTCCATATAAGTTGGAGGGGGATGTGACAGTTAGTGACAGTTGTGACAGGCAGCCCACCTTTAAAATTAAGTTGGAGGGAGTGGTATTCTCTGATCACCATATTACACACTCAACCTGCGCTCACACTCACTTGCTCTCTAACTCAATTTTCCCTTATAATCACTCACACCAGGTATTCCACACTAGGAACTCTGCCGATCGTGTTCCTCTTCATCAAGGGCACTCAGTAGCGGCAAAATATCATGACTTCACTAACTGCATTGTGTTTATGATTGAGAAGGATGACTCAAAAGTCGGAACTCAAGAGGAAGAGAAGGGCGGAAGAGGCACATGCAGAATACTTGCAATTCCGTGGAGACATCGAATCATCTTCCATCTCCGCTCGGGAATCACAACGACTCCAACAACAGCGGGAGGCACAGAAGAAGAAGGAGGAGGAGGAACAGGCCAGACTGAGGCAGGAAGAAATGGACAGAAAAGCTGCAGAGGAGGCCAAGAAAGCAGAGGAGGAGAGGCAAGCTGAGGAGAAGCGGAAGCAGCAGGCTGAAGAAGAAGAACAGAGGAGAATCAGCAGCTACCGCTACACAGTGCTGGGCAAGGGCTTTGATCTACTGGAGGAGGCCTTCAAGTATGCCCAGAGAAGTCGCAGTGAGTCGCAGAAGGAAATCCTCCAGAGGGAAGGGGAGACATCCGAAAACTTTGACAAGTATATAGAGGTCAGCACAGGGCTCCTCCTCTACCACGATTACGCCAGGATGGTAGGATATACGATCAGAGAGGCCAAGGCAATGGCCCAGGTGAACGAAGCAGGGGCTGTCTCGAATCCTGGTATATGGGGGGAAGATAGGGTCATCAGGATGATCCCCATGGACGCGGACAGCTTCAAGGACTCAACACCCCACAACAGGTTCAAGGCCATGTACAATGAGGTGGAGAGGAGGAGCTGGGAATTCTTGGCCAGGGAAACCAGTCAGCTGGACTTTGCAGGGCACTGGTACCCTTGTACTCTTAAAAAGACAGACGCTGCCTTCTTCCAAAAGCCCACTGATTGGCGGTGGATGACCATCAACATGAGGGACCAGCAGAATGACAGGGCGACGGATGAGGATTTCCTGACAGACCTAAAGGGGAACATAGTATTGCCCCCTCACATTGCGGCTTGGGACCCAAGATTGGATGGAGTCAGAGACTGCATGAGCCAAGAGATGCAGGGGGACAGAAGCAGGGCCCGAGAGTCATTCTCCAAAGGGAAGCACGCTTATGCCAAATGGGCAAGTAAGCAGGGGGAAAAGGACCTCTATGCGGTCCGGACTCAGCAGCCCCCACCAGCACCCAAAAGGGGAAGGTCAGTAGGATATTCTTTTTCTCGAGAAGAGCTGGAGCAGCTGACAGAAGAGACCCCAGAAGTCTCAGAGGAACCCGGGGACGGAGAGGAGGAGGAGTCAAAGGAAGACGAGGAGGAAGGCGAGGAGGAGGACACTAGCCCCGCCGTGATCCTGACGCCTGCCACATCCCCTGTAAGGGAGAAGACGCGGTTGGCCCTGCAGCAACTCGCTGAAGAGGAGGATATCACTTGGCTGGAGACTGCCAGAGGACAGACCCCATCTCCAGGCAAGAAGACCCAGTCAGACAGGGCAGACAGGAGGTCTGCTCGGGAGATAGCCAGAGGCTTGCCAGCATCTCCCTCGCAGAGAGGGCATGTACCCTTGGCTCATGTCATGCAACATCCTTCTGGGATGCCGGTATACGTACCTGTCAATTTGAGGGCCGCTTAGGAGAAGGCCGCCTCCCTTCAGTTTCAGACTGTGCAGGACGAAACAACCCAGTTACTGCGTTCTCCGCCGGGTCCTTACACAAGACCTCCCTCTCTGACAGGCTTCAGAAGACCCCAAGACAGGAGAAGGTCTGGCTCCCCTGAGTATAGGGCCTCAGGGACATCTCCCTCCTAATGACAGTAGGCTGGGGACGGAAGGTACAGCGCGCTGTTATTAGTGTTAGTGTTGTCAAGGCGACAACATGATAAGTTGGAGGGATTGTAATGAATTAGTATATTGGTTGAAATGATGTTCATTTAAATAATATAGTTAAATAAGTTCAGCCTGCTGAACTCTAGTTAATGATCAGTGTGCTGGACTTTATATTTAATATCAGTTTAATGACTCGGCCGAAAGTAGCAGGCTGATGTCTCCTTAAGTTAGCTTGCTGACACATTCTTTGACAGCCAGTTGACTTCCGTACTCGGTTGCAGCGAACTGCCTCGATATGCATTTAAGTGTGGTGTGCTAGATGAATGGCCAGATGACATCCCTATGATGGATGGCGATTCGGGATGATGGGAGATGGCGGTGGATTTGGTTAATCGAGGTCCTACCAACGTGGTTAACTCCCGGGTAGGCGGTGCCATCGCACTGACCGTTGAACAGTAAACTCATTCCATGTACATATGCTAGGCATTGCTCTCGAGTTCGGCATTCGGAAACGAGGCCAACTCTCTTGTACAGCTTACTGGGAGAGGTCTGAATCCAAGGCGCGAAGCCATTGACACGCACTGTCTTCTAACCTTGCTTATGTATGAGTTTACTGATTTGCATTATTGATGCTAGTTTACTCGCATTTGACTTACGAGTATTATTCACTGCTAGTGTGTTGTCCTTTGTCGTTTAACCAATTAACGGAAAATACCATAAAGATTACTTGCTGATATAAAGATCTTAATTAATTGTTAATTGCCTATTTGGTAAGTCGATTCATTTCAAAAACACAGCAATATCGTTTGGTAGTTTTCTCATTAACTTTGAAATAAAGAACCGACAATTTTGCTTGCACTTGAGTTGGACTTGAATATACCATAGAGGTAGCTACCTCAAAGCAGGTTCAAAACCGTTGGGATGACAAACTAGAGTTAGCTTTGCTATACAAGTTGGGCTATCCAATAAGAGCTATCAGCTAGCTTTGAATCTGCAATTTAAGAAATTCTATAAGAGAACAGCCACTTGGAAACAAGTTCTTATCTCTGAAGATTTGAGACTGCCCATGCCTAAGTTATCACCTAAAAGAGTTGTGGCTTAGCTGAGCAAGGTGGTGTTTGCTCAGGTTGAGCGAAGACAAGAAGCAAGTAAGGACAGAGTCACATTATCACTGGCAGAAACGCTACGATCGCCAGATTGAACCTCCCATCAGGACGTGTAGTGAGAGTGCAAATGATTGACGATGCAGCTCTACATGACAGGGTTGGTGAATCAAACTACGGTTACGTGCAAAGTAGTTAGAAAAAACAATTAGGCCATGGCCAACTCAACCTTCAATACCAATACCATTGTAGTGTTTGAGGCGACCACAACTATGCTAGCATTCACTTACACGCATAGCGATTTTTACAAAAGATGGGGGATATTCAGAGGACAGGTGTGCAGGAGGACAATCGCAAGTTCATTGTAAAATTCTACCAAGAAGGGGATTACAGATTCAGCAATGAGTTGTTTGGACTTTGCGGAGCCAACGCGATGTACCCGTGCTTATGGTGTCTGATGACATCAAAGGAGATCAAGCTAGACGGAGGGCAGCCATGCAGCTCCTCACACACTCGCAGACACGAAGGATGGTGCCCACTGCCCAGATTAGCTTTCATTCCAGTATCACATGTATAGCAAGAGATTGAAGACACCGACGCTTTAGCTACAAACACCCTCAAAAGGGAAGAAGCACAAAGAAAGTGCAAAGGCGAGGTTAGAGTATGTGGTGCAGCACATGGATCAAAGACAAAAAAGCCACTACTGTTGACAATAGCTCCTGCAGATTGTGTGTGGTGTGTGTGGTACATCTCTTGCTGCGCATCATGGCTACATTGTATGAGAGAACAATTCATGCACATCCGCTAGCTGGAGAGGACAATGAGGAGAACTTCTACAATAAATTGCAAGTTGAGACACGAGCAAAGGTTCCAAGGGCAGCAATGAAAGCGTTTGGGAAGGGAGAAAAGAAGAGCAGAGACGTCAAGCCCACCTCCGTTGGTCAAGAGTGCCGCCTGCTCATTGAGAGGGCAAAGGAACTTCTAAACCACGTCTTTGCTTTGAATGACACGCCTGCAAGGGCTGCTGCACAAAAGGCGAAAGCACTACGAGCATGAAAATGCTTTGAGGAGTGTATGGCAGCAGTCCATGAGCCCAGCCCAGATATAGACAACCACACTGATCGTGAGGACAAGGCAACACATGTACAGGTTTGGCTGAGGACTTTGAGAAAGCTTTCGTAAGAGCCTGCGTTGCTGAGCACTTGACAACATACATGCACATTTTCAAGTGTTATGTCCCAGACGTGATCAAGAGGCATGGCAACCTTGACCATTATTGCGGTGAAGGTGTGGAGGCTTTGCACCACTGAAGAAAGAGTGCAAACACGAACAAGCGCAAGAGTGGAACAAACAAGCAAGGACGTGTGTTGGCAACCAACAGACTGAACCAGAGCACAGGGCACAAAGTATTTCAACGCGTCATTGATGAGCTGTTGCCCCACCCTCTCAGTAGACTACATGAGAGACAGAATATGAAAAGGACTTAGTTGGAAGCTAGCATCGTGGAGTAAAATACAGCACACAGGTAGTAGTAAGCTTCCTACTCTTATCCATTTTTTCTTCATAGTTTCAAATAGGCTGACGTTGACACAGATGTGCAGGTCTTCTAGAAGGACTTGTAGACCAATATGTATAACCACATGTGCAACACAATGAATAGTCAACTTTAAACATGTGCAAATGACTCTTAAGATCTTGTATACATGTATGATGAAATAAGTAGTGAGTGAAGCAGCTTACCTCTGATGTTACAGGATTGTTATATAATGGTGCACAGTGAGCTCTTGCTTGTTGCATGATGAAATGAATCGACTTACCAAATAGGCGATTAACAATTAATGAAGATCTTTATATCAGCAAGTAATCTTTATGGTATTTTTCGTTAATTGGTTAAACGGCAAAAGGACAACACACTAGCAGTGAACAATACTCGTAAGTCAAATGCGAGTAAACTAGCATCAATAATGCAATCAGTAAACTCATACATAAGCAAAGTTAGAAGACAGTGCGTGTCAATGGCTTCGCGCCTTGGATTCAGATCTCTCCCAGTAAGCTGTACAAGAGAGTTGGCCTCGTTTCCGAATGCCGAACTCGAGAGCAATGCCTAGCATATGTACACGGAATGAGTTTACTGTTCAACGGCCAGTGCGATGGCACCGCCTACCCGGGAGTTAACCACGTTGGTAGGACCTCGGTTAACCAAATCCACCGCCATCTCCCATCATCCCGAATCGCCATCCATCATAGGGATGTCATCTGGCCATTCATCTAGCATATCATACTTAGATGCATATCGAGGCAGTTCGCTGCTACCGAGTACGGAAGTCAGCTGGCTGTCAAAGAATGTGTCAGCAAGCTGACTTAAGTTGGCTTCAGCCTGCTGCTTCCGACTGAGTCATTAAACTGATATCAAATATAAAGTCCAGCAGACTGATTATTAACTAGAGTTTAGCAGGCTAAACTTAATTAACTATTCTCTTTACATGAATATTATATCTACTAATATATTGATTCATTACACATGACAAGTCTATCTTTCAGGTTTGCTTACTTTATCCTTTTACCAAATCTTTGATGAATGCTATGCTCAATCCAGAATGCGCAATCTGGTTCATGCCACTTCATACGACGAGAGATGCAATGGTTTACTCCTTGCACAATCAATGCCTCAATCAGATTATTGCTATTGCTCATTCCTAGAAAAGGGAGCATACTGCATCGGGTTTCACAAGTTGCGTGTGAATGACATTGGCGTTTGGAAATGATTGTATAACTTGAAAGATATGTATAATAATTGTCAAACTACTCCGCGCTATGAGAGGGGAGCAAGATTGCTTATGTTGTGCCATGTAGCATCTAGAGTCTATGACACTCAATCGTTGCTTTATTTTGTGAGAAAGGCCTCAACCTTCGCTCTCACAAAGCGGCCCCGAACGATCACAAAAAACAAAAGCGGAGAACGAGTTGACGGCAGCTGTCAGTGCCAAACATATTAATTATCACAAAAACCACTAACAGCCCAGGCGAGGCGAAGCCTTGCGTGACCGCCAAGGGCGGACCTGTGCAAGGAAAAGGAAAGGGGCTCCTCACCCGCCCACCTCAGCCCAAGGAGGACCAAGCAGCATGGCGGCCAAATCTGTACCCCCCTAACCCGCCGACTCTCCCACTAACTCCCACTTATTTTATCTAAGGACTCTTTGCATGAGCGCCCACGTCTGCGACCTAGTTCACACGCCCCAATGGAGGCCAAGCGAGGCGGAGCCTCACCATTGCCAAGGCTGGTACCCCTTGAGTGCATTCTCTCACTTCGATTAGCTTGTCACGTAAAGAGAGGGCAAACCCTATGAATGCCTCATCTTTATGAGAGGCGCTGGGGCTTTGCCCTATAGAGCTATCCTGAACAAACTTCAATTTGGACATCAAAGCCATGTGCTCTAAGGGACACAGACAATCCGATAACATGTACAACAAGGTCCTTATATTGTACTACGACAAATGGCAACTTTTCCTCTCAATTTTCTGCAAGGCGCACTTAACTGAAGCCAAACTGGTGCACATTTTTGTTTACACAAGTAGAGCAACACATACATACGTCTCAAAATTTCCTTTTAAGCCTTTGTGTCCATTAAGGTACTTATTGCCAAGAAAATTTGCTGTACACTGCCACGAAGTAGCAAGAGAAACCAAGAAAAACTATTGCTCCACAATATTCCGCCACTTGAAAAAGTGATAGATTTCATAGGACAAGGAGGCTGCTCATTGCAGGTCAAGGACCAAAGAAAGCTCAATACATATATAATACAGGGGACTGTTTCGGTACACATAACAGACTTTGAACATAGTTCTACAAATATGCGAAGGGCTTCCTACACATGCACCCAAAAATGTGGCAGCATTTCCCATAAGAAATGACACCTACATAAATGAAAATTGCTGTCTGCAAGGCAAGTAACAATTATACTACTCTTTGGTCAAAGACTGTTAAAAAAGGACTTAACCCATGGTGTAGGAAGCTGAAGGCAGATTGATAACCGTTGACTTCGTTTTGGTCATCATGCCAATGCTATTAGTGATACCCTGTGAGCCAATCCCAGAATCTCGCAGACCCTGCAAATTTGCACAGGAAAACAAGTGAGGCAGTTCAGCATTTGCAGACCCGGCCGCCTTACATAAGGCATTAAACAAGAAGAGTTAGCACATGTTTGATACTCACGGCTGAATTGCGATAAGATCCAAAAAGCAGGACCAAAATATGTGCAGATACCCATATAATTACGAGATAATTCTGAGGGTCTCGTGAGTTCAATCTGAAGGGTGAATCCCAGCTCAATGCTCAACAGGCCGATACTACAACTCTATTCCTGCATTAAACTGCCTGATGTGCGACATGCCAAACCAGGATGGGCCCCAGTAAAAAACTATATGTTTTGTGTCGTCTTTTTGGACACCACACATCCGTGAGCGAATGCAACTTCAAACACCCGAGGTACCCGTATACCCACTTAGGCTGAATAGCTGCCTTAATAAGTGGAACACAAGATCACCAGTGGGCTTCTGTCCCAAGTTCATTTTCTTATTCCCGGTACTCCTCGTTTCCCACCTGGATGGTGGACTCTACTCGAGAAACTTCGGATCCATGGACCATCATCTCCACCAAAACTTTGTGTGCAGTAGACTCAGGAAACAATTATCTCCTATGGGAATACGAAGTAATCAATTGCGAAGTACGCACCTGGAAAGGGAAATGATCTGGGCCGCGAGCGGGAGCAGAGTTGATCTGGACTGTGCCCGTCTCCATTGCATCTGAGATCATGATGGCCTTGTTGATGTCTTTCGTGAACACACATCCCTGACAGATATAGAACAGCCCACCAGCATGAGTCTAACCTCTTCCACTACAGTGGGTCTCAAACTCGACTGTGCAAGTTCAGAGAGAAAAACGCTAGAGCCCAGACAAATATCTATTCCGTATCTAATATGCTGCATATCATGTGTGAAAGCTTTTTTGCCTAATGACGACACAAATGACCACAGTTACCTCATACAACGTGCCAAAAACTTATTGGTGAGCCATGTACAAGTACAGGACAGCTGAAGCAGGACAGATGCTGTACCTGTAGCGCAAAGTTGTTTGCATTGCAGTGGTGGATGCCCTCATCAACATTAGTGATACGGATGACTGGCAGCACAGGTCCAAAGGGCTCCTCCCATGCCAGGCGCATATCAGGTCTTACATTGTCCACCAAGAGGGGCCAGATGAGATTTCCATCCCTTTTATACTCCTGCTTGCAGCACATAAATATATTAGTTTGTCTTTATGCTGTCAGGTAAATCAGGATGCATAGATAGACACCAAAAAACTGAAAGGCCAGCAAAGGCTGCAGGTCAAAAGAATCATTATGTCCCCCAAGAAGAAGCAGGAACACTTTGCCTTTCATTATGTAAGCCCTGTCGTACTCCCATGCCTCAATGTACATACTCTTATATCCATGTCCTCTAACGACGATACTCAAGGCAGAAACAGGATGAAGCTCATACTATGCATAATTCGACACTGCACGAGTGCCAAGTCACTGAGAAGGCAACCCTAACTAGATACAGCTCTCTACTCCAAAACTTTACCAAACTTGTCCATGCCATAGTAAAACCTCCATCCATGCTCCCCACATGACCCACCCCTCCCCAGCTCATATTGCACCCTGAATATGAGAACTCACCTGACAAAGCGTGGCTCCCTTTTCCCTGGCGTCAAGCACCAAGCCTTCAATAAAGTTGGCAGATGCCTCACTCACAACAGCAGTAATGTCCGAATTATCTTCTGGTGATCCGACCTTGAGCTTAGCAATTTTAGCATTCACCTTCGCCACAAGTTCGTCTGCCACGCTCTCCATAACCAGCACTACTTTTACAGCTGTACACCTCTGGCCACTGCAACCGTTCAGAAGGTGTATGGTGAGTAACAAAACAGAGGACACAGCAAATCGTTTTTCAATGTCAATTCGACAGTGTTCTGTTCTGACCAAATAAGAAGCCTCACTGGAACTTGTTGAATCCCAATATCAAGCTCATGCAGCAAGTCAATCACCTGTAGGAAAAGCCACCCTTGATGACATTTGCAGCCACAAGGTCAATATCTGCATCTTCAAGAACAATGCAGGCATCCTTTCCTCCGAGCTCCATTTGCAAAGGTACCATGCCTGCCTTTTTGGAAATTGCAATCCCAGTGTCCCCTCCGGTGAAACTGCGAAAGGGACAAAAGTCGTGTTAAATACACGACTATACAGTAAAAAGAAAAGGCTAATAACTCCAGCTAACAGCTGTTTTTTAAATCAAAAAGTACATTACACACATGGTCTAACATTAATCCTGAGCAGACGTCCATGAAGAGAGAAAAAAAATGCGAAATATCATTTTGGATTATGCATAGATTATGTTTTTACCTGATACAGTTGACAGCAGGGTGCATTGTAAGAAAATCACCAATCTCAGACCCTTTGCCTGTGACTACACTGATTAAACCCTTGGGGAAACCTGCCTTGGCGAAACATTGTGCCATGTGAAGTCCAGCCACAGCACCCTGTTTACAAAAAAAGACAAATGTTGGAGATTTAAGAGTATGAGCTGTAAAGCCAAAGCGTTTGCTTAAGGTGGCTCTTGGGGAATGGAGGTTAAGGTGATTGCTTAAGCATCTTATTTGCCCCCTTCAAAGCTGTGCACCATGAACGTCCACACCAGAAAAAAAACCTGACGGTGCATAAAGTTAATGAAGAAGGTCAATAGAAAGGCCCCCACATCCCCTCCTGAACTTTAAGAAACAACCGCTTTGACATTCAAAAGGTTTACGTGGCAATGTATGATAATTTGAGCTATCGAAGGAGTAGTACTATGATTGCGGATTCTTAGTGAGACCCCAGCAGAGTCACATTGGTTATCAGGTGGCAGGGCACTTTGCCCAGCCTCACAACCATGTGTCGCTGCAGACCCTTTCCACTTCCTTAAATGCAGCAGGTACAAAACCGAATATTAGCTGGTCACATACATTAAAATACTCTCGCAAAATTCACCTGGGTGGGTGGCTTGAGGACAACTGCATTCCCCGCGATAAGGGCGGGAGCTATCTTTGAGACTGCCAGGTTCACAGGGTAGTTGAATGGAGGGATACATAATACAACCCCCAGAGGAATCTGCACATATTGCCACACAAAGACAAGTCCGCTCTGAAGTATAATTTGAAGATACAGCTCTGTCATTTACAGTAAATATTACCAATGACAATCTGAGAGCTCGTCGCATGATTTACAGCTTGAGCTAGTGGGCTGTAGAATGCTGACTTCCAATAGAAAACTGCATCACTTTCCTCCCACAATAAGTTTCTGCTGCATATACACCAAATCATTCATTTTGTACTCGCCGTGTCCAACAATGTACAAAAATATTCAAGGGCGCAAACTTTGACGCATTTCATGCTACGCCTACTACAAACCCCAGCACGAGCCAAAACCGGTGTAGCCAAGATGCAAAGGTGTGAAACCAGGATATTTTAGAAACCATGGTGTCTGCCCTTGTATTCACCTTGGAAGCTAAGCAAAGCTTGTTGCGATCATTGCCAGGAAAAGCGTCGGACGTCAGGAATTTGTTTTCAGAGAGTATTCGTACACCCTCTTCCGCTGTGTAGGAGATCAGATCAGCCGAGCGCACCACCTGCCAACAAGTTTCTCCGTTCCAGTCAATAAAATGTCCGATTCAGCAACTCCTTCACATCGTAAGCGCAGAAACAGCAGTGCCAAAGTATATGCAGGAAAATGACGATCACAAAGAGGAGTAGCCAGAGAAGATTGACAGCAAACAGCGTCATAAGACCTCACCTCTGTGACAGAATCTTTCGCCGGCTTCGCAATTTCTTTGATAAGACACTCAGCAATGGGATCTTTGTTTTCCCTCAATATCGCAGCTGCTTTGTGCAGGTACTCTGCCCTCTTCCACAGTGGGGTCTTTGCCCACAACTTCTGAGCAGCCTTGGCACTATCAAACACCTTGTTTACTTCATCTTGAGTACAAGCTGCACACATTCGACGAAAAGATCACGAATTCAATGAAGTGTGACGTCAATTAGCAGGAACTCGCAAAGAGACCAGCTACTAAAGCTTCGGGAACAGGAAAGAACCTTCAACCATTACACCAATAGCATGATCAAAGGCTCAGGACAAAGAAGCCAACCTTGAACCTTGTAGCATGGCGTCCTTGTGGATGGGTTGATGATACTCTGTGATTTCCCAGAGGTAGACGTCTTCCATTCTCCATCGGCAAAGTATTTGTAGACATCTCCGTCTATAATTTCTGCGTAGAATCCTGTGCCAGCCATGGCTCCAAAAGCCCTGCGGCTCAGTTTCAAAGACTTGGCGAGAAGAATGATGACGGTAAGAATGCGCCTGTACGAGATGGTCGACTTTCCTTGGATTTGACCTCAATAGTTCTAAGATCACAATAGACTTCTTCACCTTGATTCCTTCTGACTTTTATGAAGAGCTTTGCACTCGATCGCTGCCCACCTGGTGCCTGTCGTAGAATTTAGTCGTCCGTTATGTCGCACCCATCGCAGAAAAGGGCCATTCGACGTACAGACGACACCCCGGGCACTACACTACCCAGCAAAAGGCTCTGTAGTGCTCTACACTACACAGCAAAAGGCGATGTTAAACTCCGGGTATTTCCGTTCTATTTTCCACGTAAGGAGAAGTAGTTGCTTAGCGAATATCCTCAAAGGCTTATCTACACCAATCTACACCAATGTACTGATCTGAACATTTAAATAATGCAGAATTCGATGAGGAAAAATTAGTATTATTGTTCGCGCAATTCCAAGCAACGAATGTTACGCGTCACACGTGCTTAAGCCTAGCGAACCTTCTGACTGGCACCAGACCGGACAATATCCCGACGCTTCGATAATGAACTAGGGCTTTAATAATTGTTAATAAATGTCAATTATAAACACAATGTCGGGTAGTTAGAAACAGTTGCACAGTCGGATCTGTCAATGCACGGGACCACTGTGTGGACCAGTGTGAAGTGTGTGTGGCTTTATGTATCCGTCGATGTCAGCCAATGTCAGCACTCAAGATTGGCGAACGCCACCACGTCAGAACGAGTGTCCATGAGAAGGCCTTCACCAGCATTCACCAGAGCCAACCAAGACCCGATTTCAGCCTTAAATCAGCATGTGTACGTGATCAGTGGAAGACCGCAGAGTGCGGTCTCTTCATGAGGTGCATTCCTGGCAGCGAGGCTCCCAGGTCACAATCAGTCAAAGTCTCGTGCAAGATTCCACAATATTCGGTCATTTATAACGTGCGGTTTGTTGTGCAAATCGCCTCGTCCATTTTTGTGCACTTTTTCATTTTTGTCCGTCTTGTTCCCTGATGCCTTCCTTGCTTGGGGGGTGGCACTTCGGGTCACAGTTCTCCTGTTCGACGGCTTTTCGGACCACGCCAGCGACGTATGAGATGCGGCGAAGTGCCTTCACCCATGGCCTATGTAAAAACACAATATCACCAATATCACAAGAAGGTAGTCACATAACCTTCCGCTTCAAAAACTTGTCGCCAGTGGTAGTTTCACAAGAAATTAGACAGTTGCCGACCGCTCGTGCGGGTCAACGTTCATATCATGTAGACGATGCATATGGATCGACTAGATTTAAAGACTATGAGAATGGATATTTTGGGCGACTTACTACAACAACCCCAGGTAGTTTCAAGTAAGTTAGTGCACAGTGTTTGTTGAAAGCTGCCATAAGTTGTTGAACTGATGTTAAGAGTGTTCCAACCACACGCTAAAAATGCCTTTGGGCTATTGTTGTGCCTAACAGTGTCGGTCCCTGGCACGTGTATGGCTTTCCAGCACGTGTGCCGTCGACTTGGTCGATGTGTTGGTGACTCCTCTCACGTGTGGACTTTGCCATGGTCGACTGGCCGGTGCAGCGCTGCACGTGCCGGTTGCCTTGGTCGGTTGCCCTTCGCACGTGTATCGGTGCAACTCTGCTGTGAGGTTGAACCATTTTTGGTCTTCCTGCACTGAAGCAGATGCAAGGGGGTGACTATGAGGTGCTTCCGCTCTCAGCAGACTCATTCCCATGGTTCCTCTACAGGACATGGCAATTTTTGCAAAAAAGTTTAACATCCCTCTTTTTCCTTTACAACGACAGAAGTGCCCTACTTCCAAATAGGCTTTCGCCCAAGTTGATGGCTTAACCAAGTGAAGTTTGCAGAAATCACGTCTAAGCAGATTAGCACCAGCAATATCAATGTTTCAGAGAAAGTCGCCTTTCAGGCTTTTGCTTAACTTCACAGTCACAGCTTACAAAACTCTGAACTTATGACTCTACTGACGGCTTGAGTTGAGCTCTTCGCCCAACGCCTTGCCTAATGAAATGAATCTTGCTCACTCAAGATTAAAATATTTCATTTAAATATATAAGATCAGAGATAGGTGGAAGCGTGTGAAATCAGGGAGCGATCTTCGCCCTTACAATGAATTCCGTTTACTCATATATAACCTTCAACTCACTAGTAGTAGTATGCCATAGTTGCACACTAATACAAGGCACAAGAAAGAGGCGAGCTTGAGGACTAGAGCTTCTCCTTTAGAAACTCATGGCCTCTTGCCTACCAGGCATACAAGCATGTATAAGCACATACCCAACACCAGGGGACTAAATAGCAAAGGCGCTCTCATTCAGATGACCATAAAGTAGCTAAACACATCCCACTGACTTAGGTGCAAAACCTTGGAATCTGTCCGCTGTGTGACCTCGAAATGTCAGAGGGCATAACTTTGTCAATACTACTCCACATTAAGCAAACTTAACAGCAACGAATGCATCTTGACGAGACCTTTCCGAAAACTTGTAGTTCGTTCCATTTGGAGCGCATACGAAGCAGCCATGTCAATTTCAGTGAAGGCTGGTCATTAGTGCACACATGACTTGCAAGTAGAAATCCGACTGTAAAGCCTACTGTCCAGAATGAGGGACCAAGAGATCCCAGCCTGCTATGTACCTACCTAGTGACCACCTGGTTGACCACGGCGCAAGGTGCGCCGATTCGGGGGAAACCCGTTAAGTTGGGACCCACGGATCTAGGAATAACGACCATATTAATTGGTCGATTGACTGAAGTTCTAACTGTTCAGTTGACTGACGACGGCTTCGCCTACGCAGGAGTCAACCACACTGATGGGACATCAGTTTATCGAATCTCAATCAACCTCCCGACTTTCAGTATACTTCGGTCACATGTGCCAATGTATAAATAATTATCTAAATGAATATATCTATCCTCAGCGTACTGGGTCCAAGTATACTGACTATTATTGTACAAGCTTACTCCATATCAACGTACTGATATTATGTTCTACATATATACAGGTAATCTCAGCAAACTATACTCTGATACAAAATGTCATCCTGCTGACCTTTTCGACAAAGTCAGTAAACTTGCATGCTATCGACAAACATTTAGATGAACTCATGGGAGTATATTGACATAATACTTATCTAATATTATATTTATATATCTAATTAATTAAATACATAATGAATTGATTCATTACACCTTAGCAATTTCCACTGCTGGCTAAATTTACTCAATTTTTCACTGAGAGCTTAAAACGCTAATTCTGCTCTTGCTAACAGCAATTCAACAATTGAGACTTCTAAGAACTTGGAAACTAACACAACATTCACCATTTTATGTGTTCTCGCACACCTGTGGTGTTTCATTTGACCTCTGTGCTGAGACTCCTAGCAGATTTTAATTTGTAAGCTCTCGCTTCTGGCTATCAGAGATTCCCCTTGGGATCTCCTTACTCCTAATTTTTCTATGATACACAAAGAGGGAAATCTTCGAGCGTCGGCTAGAGCGTGCCTCCTAGGCTCTCCTATGGCCTTGAGAACTTCTTCTTCTTCGCGCCCTTCTCTTCCTTCTCTCTCTCTCTGTCTTGCGCTCCTTCTGCTTCACTGGCAAATGTGGGTGGCCAGATGAGGCGGGTGCGTGCAATCCTCGTGCGTTATCCAGGCACCACGCATGCGAGATTCTCTCCCTCAAGAGTTTCCATGCTGCGTCTTCTTCCATTGTGTCATGCATGTAACCTCGAGCTTACGGCTTGGTCGTCTTAGCTCGTCAATTAGCATGCAGGGCTGTGTGACGTTAGCGACCCACGCCCTTTGGCTGGCTGCTTAAGTCGTGGCAGCCTCGGCCCGAGTCCAGCGACTGAGAGCGCTGTCCAATCAGCGCTTGTGCTCCTTATGACGCCTGCATGTCTGTAGCACAGTCAGATTTGCGGCTGACTATGCGTCTTCACATGGTCACTTGACCATGTCAGCTTATCAGCTGAGCTGTACAGTCTTGCGGCCTCGGCTTGGTCAGCTGTCCAGCTCACTGGGTCGTCAATCCCCGCTTCACCCTTGAGGGTCGGGTTCAATTTATCTTTCAATTTGCAAGTGTCCTGTGCCAAGGTTGATAAGTCGGTGGTCAATTAATGGACTTGTGGTCAGCGTTGACTACCGTACTTGGGCAGTCGTAACTTGCGTTACGCGTGTGACGCCGTCAAATAAATAGTAGTCGCGATAGCTGTTGTGCCTAACAATGTCGGTCCCCTGGCACGTGTATGGCTTTCCAGCACGTGTGCCGTCGACCTGGTCGATGTGTTGGTGACTCCTCTCATGTGTGGACTTTGCCATGGTCGACTAGCCGGTGCAGCTCTGCGCGTGGCGATTGCCTTGGTCGATTGCCCTTCGCACGTGTATCGGTGCAAATCTGCTATAAGGTTGAACCATTTCTGGTCTTCCTGCACTGAAGCAGATGCAAGGGGGTGACCATGAGGTGCTTCCGCTCTCAGCGAGATCATTTCCATAGTTCCTGTACAGGACATGGCCATTTTTGCAAAAACTTTTTAGGGTTTAGGGTTTAGGGTTTAGGGTTTAGGGTTTAGGGTTTAGGGTTTAGGGTTTAGGGTTTAGGGTTTAGG
>WELA01013479.1:511768-525026 GCA_009602735.1 Mesotaenium endlicherianum | reverse complement strand
TGGTGGCCGAGGGCCTAGTAAGCCCAAGCCGAAACCTCCCCAGGACTATGACCCTGAGGGAAACAGAAAATATTACCAGGTATTACGTAGCAGGTATTATGGGTCCTGCTGAACTGGATTCACTATGCATGCCTGACAAACAGATAAAGGAGACCATCAATAATATAGACGTCCAGAGAGTGCACACTCTGGATGCTCTTGTTCCACCTGATGTCCAACATTTCTTTGCTACGTCAGGAGAACAATGCGAAAGTCAGGAAAAGACAGTCCCCCCTATCCTACTGCATTGCATGATTGCAGGTAGGAAGGTGAGGGCATTTGTTGACGGAGGGGCGTCACATACTTTTATTCACAAGGACTTAGTTAAGCGGCTAAGGCTGCCTACTGTCACCCAAGGGAATAGAAAAATATTCCTTGGAGATGCCTCAAGTATCCCGGGAGGAGTTATAACCAAGCCTATTGAGGTCCAGTTAGGTTCTGGCATTGCAGTTCTAACTGAAACGCTTACATTTGAGGTACTCAACACTGGCTTTTATGATCTCGTGCTAGGCAGGTCCTGGCTTAATAGACATCAAGCTGAAGTGTGTTGGAGCAGAGGTACAGTTAAAGTGAGAGGAGCCAGTGATGGGCAGACTGACTTGGCACCCACCAGTGCTCTTCCTCTTGTCCTGTGTGGATGGCAAATGAAGGAAAAGAAGAGGCTTCCAGAAGGATGCAAGTTGCTGAATGCAATGGAGTTCGTCAAAAGCTGGAACCAGAAGGAAGACAGAATGTTCTGTCTGCTGCTAAGAGAGGTACCTCCTCAACCTGAAGAAGTGGTTGAGAAAAAGGTAAGCCCTCCGGAGCACCCTACTGCTGCAAAAATTGTTGCTCAGTACACTGATGTGTTTAACATGCCTCCAGGACTACCCCCTAAAAGGGAAGTAGATCATAGGATTGATCTATTACCTGGTAGCCAGCCACCCTGGCAACGCACTTAT
Source organism: Mesotaenium endlicherianum (assembly GCA_009602735.1). Classification (NCBI taxonomy): domain Eukaryota; kingdom Viridiplantae; phylum Streptophyta; class Zygnematophyceae; order Zygnematales; family Mesotaeniaceae; genus Mesotaenium; species Mesotaenium endlicherianum. Next base: position 524,046 of record WELA01013479.1, on the reverse strand, counting down.
GGCTTGTCTTATTTGGAGAGCGAGGAGTTGAAAACACAGATTGCAGAGCTGGAGGAAAATGGTTACATTTCTCCCAGTAAATCACCGTACGGCGCACCTATCCTATTTGTTAAGAAAAAGGATGGCAGTATGCGGATGTGTGTGGATTACAGAGCCCTGAACAGAATTACAGTAAAGAACAAGTATGCTTTACCCAGAATCGAGGACTTGCTTGATACCCTGTCTGGCGCTAAGGTGTTCAGTAAGATAGATCTCAAGAGTGGTTATCATCAAATCAGAATTGCTGAGGGGGATGAACACAAGACTGCTTTCCGCACACGTTATGGACACTATGAGTTCAACGTGATGCCATTTGGACTGACTAATGCTCCTGCTACCTTTATGGGTGCTATGAATGACATTTTCAGACCTTATTTGGATAAGTTTGTGCAAGTTTTCCTGGATGATATTTTAATTTTCTCTAAAGATGAAGCTCAGCACACTGAACACTTAAAGAAAGTGCTGGACACTCTGCGGAAAAATCACTTGTATGCTAAAATGAGCAAGTGTGATTTCTTTAAGGAAAGTATTGAATTCTTAGGCCACGTTGTCAGTAAAGAGGGCATCAGTGTGGATCCTAAGAAAGTCCAGACCATAAGGGACTGGCCAGTACCACAGTCTGTCTCTGAAGTTAGATCCTTCCTCGGGTTGGCTAACTACTATAGGAGATTTATTGAGAATTATTCCACAAAGGCCAGTAAACTGACTGACCTTACTAAGAAAGACATCGGGTATGTGTGGGGGGAAGAGCAGCAGGCTGCCTTCCAGACCCTTAAAGATGCCCTTTGTTCTGCCCCAGTGCTAGCCGTGTATGACCCCAGCAAACCGGTGCAGGTGGTTACTGATGCCTCTGATTTTGCCATGGGTGCTATTTTGTTGCAGCCTGCTGACAAAACCACAAAGGATGGTAAGGTACGGCAGGAGTGGCATCCTGTGTTGTATGAGTCTATGAAATTTAATCCAGCGGAGATTAATTACTCAGTGCATGATAAAGAGCTGCTAGCTATCATTCATGTACTCAAACAGTGGAGAGCATACTTACATGGTAAAGCTTTTAAGGTGATTACAGATCATCTAGCTCTGACCCACTTTCAGAAGAAGTCCAAGCTGTCGAGGAGGGAGAACCGCTGGAGCCAGATGCTGGAGCAGTTCCAAGTCCAGATCGACTACAAACCAGGGAAGTTGAATCCTGCTGATGCACTCTCTAGAAGACCTGACTTGCAAGAAAGGAACTTTAGTCAGCATGCTGTAGATAAAGTCCTGTGTGCACTCACTTCACTAAAGGTGAAAAAGTCCTTCCTTGAACAACTTAGGAAAGCCTACCTTTCTGACCCAACATTTGAGCCCAGCCCCACTACTGGTGTGTGTCGTGCTACTGCACTCGGGTATAAGCTCAAGGGAGGGGTCTGGGTGACTGAAACCACTTCAGGCAGGCTGAAGCTGGTCATTCCTAATAATTTGGAAATAAGGTCTCTCTTACTGAGTCAAGCTCATGACAGTCTCCTGGGTGGACATTTGGGGCAGGCCAAAACTGTTGGCAAACTGGCAAAACATTATCATTGGGAGGGGTTACCCCGGGAGGTCTTGAAATATGTCAAGTCCTGTGACCAGTGTCAGAGAAATAAGTCTCGGCACACACCACCCGGAGGTCTCTTGCAACCGCTACCCATCCCAGCGGGACGCTGGGAAACTATATCCATGGACTGGGTGGTCTCACTACCAAGAACTGCCAACGGGCATGATTCAATACTGGTAGTCGTGGATAAACTGACAAAAATGGTCATTTTTATCCCCACAACTGTCAAAGTGACTGCACTCGAAACAGCGAGACAGTTTTACAACCATGTAGTATGCCAACATGGGCTCCCTTCTAATATCATCTCAGACAGAGACTCAAAATTCACCTCTAAGTTCTGGAGAGCTTTAATGGGGTTAATGGGAGTCAAACAGCTGCTCAGCACAGCAAACCACCCTCAGACTGATGGGCAGACTGAAAGAACTAACCGAGTTCTGCAGGAGGTGCTGAGAGCATATATTAACCAAAAACAAGATAATTGGGATGACCTGTTGCCTCAAATTCAGTTTGCGGTCAACAGTGCGGTGCACGCGTCAACGGGCAAAACTCCTTTTGAACTCAGCCTGGGTAGAGTCCCTAAGTCTCCTCTAGATGTGCTAGGGGAATCTTTAACTCACCCTGAAGGGATTGACAACCCGGTCTCCCTCCAGTTAACTCAGGAGTTTGCTGACACCCTGTCAGAAGTCCAACGAAACTTGCACACGGCCCAAGAAAACCAACAAAAATACGCTAATCAACACCGTCGGGAACTGACATTTTCCAAGGGGGATTTAGTCAAACTGCATTCTCAGCACCTGTACCTCCCTGGTGTGGTCAAGAAAAAGCTTGGCCCTGTCTGGGTCGGTCCATATTCGGTGGTCCGTCGTGTCGGTCAGAATGCTTACAAACTGAACATGTCAGCTGAATACAAGGGGCACCCGGTCTTTAATGTCTCCTTCCTGGAACCGTACATCAAAGGTGATACACTGTTCACAGGTCGGTTCCCTGTCCAACCGGGACCGGTCCCCGCTGTCCGGGACGGCGACCCTGAGGAATATGAGGTCGATGAGATTTTAGACGCTCGCTCGGTCCGTCGATCGTCTAAATATGTCATGAAATACCTCATTCGATGGAAGGGTTACGATGCCTCTGGGGACACTTGGGAGTTTAAGGACCACTTGACCAATGCCAAAGGGGCGTTGACACGGTTCCACCTTCGGGCCGCTGGAGTCCCTCCATAACTGTCATTTCAGTTGACACGGGAAGGTGACAGGCGGTCCTGTCTCCATTTAAGTTGGAGGGGAAAATATATGACAGTTAGTGAGCGAGAGCGATAAAAACACACTCATACGTTTATGTGTAGCGCATCGCAACTACGTCAACTTTTAGCAATCATCCTGTAAGGTAAACAGCAGCGAAGCCACTATACTAAATACTAACATACTTCCTGCAATCCCTATGACAAAGGTCCATATCCTACTAACTTGTGCCCTGGTTACATGTGCAGGATGGCGCCCACCACACAAAAGGAGGACAGAAAGCGCAAGGCAGAAGAAGCCAGGAGGACAATGGAGCAATACCAGAAGGAGCTGGCGGCGACGTCCCTCACCAGGAGAGAACAAGAAAGGGTCCGCAAACAACAAGAGGCGGCAGAAGAGGCACAGAGGAAGAAGGATCAGGAAGCGGAAAACCTCAGGAAGGCTGAGGAGGAGAGACAGAAGAAACAGCAAGAAGAAGCGGCAGCGGCAGAAGAGGAGAAAAGAAAAAAGATTGAAGCGGACAGACAGAAGAGCTTGGCCACTTACAGGTATACTGTGGTGGGTGGCCAAAACTTCGATAACCTGAAGGAAGCATTGCTGGCAGCCCAGGAGATCAACAGGCTGGAACAGACAACACTGCTACAGAAGGAAGGAGCTACAGCACTGGACAGGTACATCGAGACACACACCGGCGTGGTCCTTTACGAAGATTATGCTAAGATGGTGGGCTATACAGCAGAGCAGGCCCGGTATCTCGCAGATGATTCAGAGGACAAGCCGGTCCCCATACCGGGAATAGTGGGAGATCAGAGACTCATCCGGATGGTGAGCATGCGGCCCGATAGCTTTAAGGATACGGTATTCTACCTCACACTCCTGCCAGCTTACAATGAAGTTGAGAGAAGGAGCTGGGAGTACTTGGCCAGGGAAGCAGGACAGCAGATGTTCTCTCCCCACTGGTTCCCGTGTAAACTGAGGAAGGCTGAGCACGGACCCCAGTACTACCAGCAGCCAACAGACTGGAGGTGGATGACCGTCACAAATAAGAAGCAGGAGTGTGACCGAGCCCAACCGGATGACTTCCACTATGGCCTAGACGGCTATCTCATCCTACCACCTCACATTGCCCCTTGGGACCCCAGGCTGAATGGATGCCTGAGCAATATGAATGCAGAGACCAAGGAACATAGGAGGAGGGGAAGAGAGTACTTCTCTAAGGGAAAGCATGCCTTTGTCAAATGGGCAAAGAATGCAGGCCGGATAGATATCAGTAGGCTGAAGGCCAAGCAACCTCCAGCGCGCCCTAAGAAAGGGAGGTCGGTAGACTACTCCATGTCTACTAGGGAGCAGGACGACTTAGTGGACGAGACCCCTACTCTCTCCGAGGAGGAGGATGAGGAGGATGAGGAAGAAGAACAAGGCAGAGGAGAAGCATCAGCAGCAGGTACTCAGGATACCCAGGGACAGGCAGTGGCACTTCCTAAAGAACCACGATCAGGTGTGTGGAATGTGATCCCCGTTATGGCGACAACTGGACCCCGCGCTCGCTCCCCCAGCCCACCTGCCCAAGCAGGGGAAGAAGCTGATCTGACTGTACTGGGCAGCAGACACAGACAGAAATCCCCAGAGGACAGGGGTGCCAGAAGAGGGACACGCGGGTGGGCCAGAGGTATGCCAGCCTCCCCCTCCGCTCAGGGGCATGTACCTCTAGCCAATGTATTTCAGCATCCTACTGGAATGCCTGTCTATGTGGGAATCAACACCCAAGTGGTTGAAGAGCAGGCCACCATCCTCCGTTCTCCTCGAGGGCCAACTTTAGAGCAAACAGGGTTCTTTAGAAGGCCAGCTGACAGACCTAGAGGGCTGTCCAGATCTAGGTCCAGATCTCCGTCTCCTGATCCTGAAGCCCCAGGAACAACCCCTTAAGGTGACACGCTGAAGAGGCAGTCAGTAAGGGAGGCTGGTCAGGTTCAGTTCCCTTATTTAAAATTTCTGCAGTTTAATGTTGTCGAGGCGACAACAAGTTAAGTTGGAGGGATTGTAATGAATCAGTATATTAGTGGATATAATATTCATTTAAATATAATAGTTAATTAAGTTCAGCCTGCTGAACTTTAGTTAATAGTCAGTCTGCTGGACTTTACATAATTATCAGTTTAATGACTCAGCCGAAAGCAGCAGGCTGAAGTCCATATAAGTCAGCTTGCTGACCCATTCTTTGACAGCCAGCTGACTTCCGTACTCGGTAGCAGCGAACTGCCTTGATATGCATCTAAGTGCGATATGCTAGATGAATAGCCAGATGACATCCCTATGATGGATGGCTATTCGGGATGATGGGAGATGGCGGTGGATTTGGTTAACCGAGGTCCTACCAACGTGGTTAACTCCCGGGTAGGCGGTGCCATCGCACTGACCGTTGAACAGTAAACTCATTCCATGTACATATGCTAGGCATTGCTCTCGAGTTCGGCATTCGGAAACGAGGCCAACTCTCTTGTACAGCTTACTGAGAGAGATCTGAATCCAAGGCGAGAAGCCATTGATACGCACTGTCTTCTAACCTTGCTTATGTATGAGTTTACTGATTTGCATTATTGATGCTAGTTTACTCTCATTTGACTGACGAGTAGTATTCCCTGCTAGTGTATTGTCCTTTGCCGTTTAAACGAGTTAACGGAAATACCATAAAGATTACTTGCTGATATAAAGATCTTTATTAATTGTTAATCGCCTATTTGGTAAGTCGATTCATTTCAAACAACCCCTTAAGGTGACACGCTGAAGAGGCAGTCAGTAAGGGAGGCTGGTCAGGTTCAATTTCTTTATTTAAAATTTCTGCAGTTTAATGTTGTCGAGGCGACAACAAGTTAAGTTGGAGGGATTGTAATGAATCAGTATATTAGTGGATATAATATTCATTTAATTATAATAGTTAATTAAGTTCAGCCTGCTGAACTTTAGTTAATAGTCAGTCTGCTGGACTTTACATAATTATCAGTTTAATGACTCAGTCGAAAGCAGCAGGCTGAAAGTCCATATAAGTCAGCTGGCTGACACATTCTTTGACAGCAAGCTGACTTCCGTACTCGGTAGCAGCGAACTGCCTTGATATGCATCTAAGTGCGATATGCTAGATGAATAGCCAGATGACATCCCTATGATGGATGGCTATTCGGGATGATGGGAGATGGCGGTGGATTTGGTTAATCGAGGTCCTACAAACGTAGTTAACTCCCGCGTAGGCAGTGCCATCGCACTGGCCGTTGGACAGTAAACTCATTCCATGTACATATGCTAGGTATTGCTCTCGACTTCGGCATTTGGAAACAAGGCCAACTCTCTTGTACAGCTTACGGAGAGAGATTTGAATCCAAAGCGAGAAGCCATTGATATGCACTGTCTTCTAGCCTTGCTTATGTATGAGTTTATTGATTGCATTATTGATGCTAGGTTACTTCCATATTTGACTTGCGAGTATTGTCCACAGCTAGTGTGTTGTCTCTTGCTGTTTAATCAATTAACAAAAAATACCATAAAGATTACTTGTTGATATAAAGATCTTCATTAATTGTTAATCGCCTATTTGGTAAGTCGATTCATTTCATTGAAGCTGTGGTTACAGAGATAAAAATCTTTGAACACGAGGGGGTCAGGTTGCTGGCATTATTAGGGCAAAATATGCCTTCTGACATTGCGCCCTCCCCTGAACTTGGAATGCTTTGAAGACCTTACTGCGCCCATTTATAGACTAGTTTTGCAGAATCTGGAGAAGCATACAAGGACTTATGATTTTCATAAGTTCGTGCATAGATTTGGAGGAGTACCTACTCTCTCTGCTCTCGACGATAATCCAAAAGTTGGAATGCTCTCAAATCTGGTGAACTGATAGATTTCTTTGACGCGCTTCGTCTGGCACTGAAATTTGAAGCAATTCTATGAACGCTATGAATTTTTGAATATGTGGCAGATTTTGGGCCAACTTGTACTATTTTCCTTATCATCAAGGAGTATGCTAGCCAATAGGGTCACACCACTCACGACCTTGGCTAGTCTACTTTTACATGTGTAGTACCTGACTTGGCGCCTTTCACTGATCCTCTTCATATGTATGGCACCTGACTTGAACCTGTTGACTAGTCTGCTCCACATGTGTAAGACCTGACTTGATGCGCCGAGACTTCACTTTTTCTGTCGGGGGAGTGATGTAGTGATTTGAGTTATAACATATTACTTTGCTTTTATTTTAATGCTTTTAAATATATTTGGAGTAGTATTGTGTGGATTCAAATGTGAATAGATACTCTAGTGACTTGGTTCATATCCTTTGAAGACATTTTCGAAGTTAGAGAAAAGACCTAGAAGAACTCCATGTGGCAAAAGTGAAATGTGCCATTTTTAGGTCAAAAGGACATGTGTACATTATTCTAGAAAGAGGTGGCAAGTTTTGGGATGTGTTGGGTGCCAACTTATCAATATGCACCTTCCTAAAAAGTACTTATGTAGCAAGTATATACACAAGAGGTAGAGCATAGAAAGGTATTTCAGAATCACTCTTGTACTTGTCAAATTTCAAGAAGCCATCTCTCTTTCAAGAAGCTACCACTTGTGTTCAAAGATCCTTGTCTTGAATAGAGAAAATATTATATTTCACTAAGTACTTTATCTATCTGTTTCTCTACAGGGTGCTAACTTCTCAAAGTCTTTGTTTTTCTTTTCGCAAGAATTGTAAGTCGTTCCAAAAGCTTCTCATTCACATATATTCTTCGCGATTGAGTTGGAAAAATTAAAAATTTGATATTAATGACGCCATTGACAATGCTCCTATGCATGCCATACATCGGAGAGAGCTACATATACGGCACGCACATGGCACGCACTGTCGTGCCTAACAGCGTCAAACCCCTGACACGTGTGTGGCTTTCCAGCACGTGTGCTGTTGACCTGATTGATGTGTCGATGGTCCTCCTTACGTGTGGGCTTTCCTTGGTCGACCCGTCGATGCGTCTCTGCACGTGGGAACTTTTCCTGGTTGGCCGCCTTTAGCACGTGTGTCGGTGCAGGCCTGCTCATGGTTGACTCATTTGGTCTTCCTGCATTTGAGCATATGCAGGAGATTTCCATAAGGTGTTTCTCTCTTTGCACTTAAATCCTTTCTGACTCTTTTTCAGGACTTAGCAAGTTTTGCAAAACGTTTTCCTATACATAGGACAGAAGTGTCTTACCTCCAAATAGACTTTTGTCCAAATTGAAGGTTAACCAAGTGAACAAATATGTAGTTTGCAGAAATCACGTATAAGCAAATTAACACATACAACACCAAGTTCAAGGAAAATCGCCCACCAGGGCTTTCGCTTAATTTTCACAAAGTCACAGCTTACAAAACTCTGAAACTATAGCGTCTTTGCTGGCCTGGTTTGAGCTCTTCGTCCAACACCTCGCCTTGGCAGTTCACGCTGCCAGCTAGGCTCACTCAGTTCTTCACTGAGAGCTTTACTTGTTAACTTTGGTCTTGCTATCACCAATTCGACAATAGAGACTTCTAAGAACTTGGAAACTAACACAGCACTCACCATTTTATGTGCTTCCGCACGCTTATGGTGTTTGATCCAATCCTGCGCTAGAAATCCTAGCAGATTCTTTTCTGCAAGCTCTCTTCTTCCTATCAGCAAGATCTCTTTGGGAAGTTCTTAACTCTAACAATACATAGAGAAAGAATCTTCGTGCGTCGGCTGGAGCGTGTCTCCTTGGCTATCCTGTGACCTTGGGAACTTCTTTCTCCTTCGCGCCCTTCTCCTTTCTTCTCTTCTCTCCTGCGCTCCTTCTGGTTCTTTGGCAAAGTGTGCGCGGCAAGAATGAGGCAAGTGCGTGCAACGCTCGTGCCTTATCCAGGCACCACGCATGCAGGCGTCTTTCCTTTCGAAAGTCCCCATGCAGCGTCACAACCACTTCACAACACATGCATGCATTCCTCAAGTTTATCACTCGGGCAGCTTAGCCTTCCGCCTAGCATGCAGGTCTAAGTGACGTTGCAACCCATGTCCCTTGGGTAGCTGCTTAAGTCGTGGCAACTTCGGCCCTAGTCCAGCGACTAAGATTGCCATCCTGGTCAACGCTTCCGGCTCAGCATCTTCCGCATGTCGTTAGCATAGTTGGCTTTGCAGCCGACTTGGTGTCTTTGCAGGTCCTAGCTCAGTCATATTCTCGGCTGACTTGGGCTGTGGATCCCCACCCATCCCTGAGCGTCGGGTTCTGACCTGATTCCTGGTCAAATTTGCACGTGACTCGAACTAGTGCTGACCGTTGGGGTCAACTGATGAGACAGAAGTCAGCGTTGACTTCCGTACCTGAGTGGCCGTAACTTGCGCTGCGCGTGCGGCGCCGTCAAACGTCAGCAATCGCGACAGCACACCGTTGTGGTATAAATGTAATCTAACCCAAATCAACCAAATCAACCACACCTCATCGCGTCCGGTCAACACCTAACGGGCCGTAACGAGCACAACCTATGACCCTAGTCCACCCTAATCGATAAGCGCCGGGGGCAGGCCGGGAGTGTTTTTCCCGCCTTGCATACTTTGTCCACAAGCTTTAATCATCATTCTCGCACGCTTTTATCGATCCTCACCGTTGCTTTTTCTCGTGCACAATGTCAATCCTTTTTCCCTTGGCAATATCAGGTGGTTTGTGTAGTCGGTAAAGTAACCAAGTCGTTGATGCACTGTCGTAGTTTCTACATGTGCCCATCACCATACAAGCATGTGAAAGCACGCAAAAGTGCAGTGAGTAGCAGTGAGTAGGCCACTTGTTTGTCACCAGACTCACCACGCCCGAGACGTGCACAATGTCAGAATCTGCATAGGATGCCGCCCTACATAAAGTCTTCATGTGATTTTCCAGTTCATTTCCCTTCGTTGATTGGTGCCTTGTTTGACTTCTGACTGCTTCTGACAAAATGCTTGACGATATCATGAACCTTATCTGAGAACTATTGACCATTATATTCTACACGGAAGGGGTATTGTCATCAAATGGCCCCGAAGAGCCATACGGTCCGCAGCGGGCTGGACGTGGTTTTGTTGAATCAACATCATGCTTCAGTCAGCAACCATGTTGGGAAGTACATGGCCTTCGGACTGCCCCTCGAGTCTGAGATTCTAGTGTGGACTATGGACTCTGGAGTCTGGACTCGAGCACCCTTTGAGGCTGCATGCTATCGATATCATATCTGAAATTGCAATCGCGATTCAGAACTGTAGCGAGGCTCGAGGCTCCCGTGCAGGTCAATTGATCCCAGGAAACTATCAGCATGCAGCCTGCAGGGTGACAACTGACCAGGGGAGAGATATTACGCAGCCCGACGCTGGCCGTTTCCGTCCGATCGAGTCGCTAACTCGGCCCCGGTTACAGTCCGCACCAGTTCTCTCATGCCGCTTAAATTATTGCTCCGTATTATGTCAGTCGCATAACCGTACGATGTCTGAGCCAATCCCTGCAAGCTACTGCAAATAACGCGCCTTTTCCTGACCAAGGTGTACAAAGCAGACCAAGATTCACTCCACCCTGTCCGTAATGCCCCCAAGTGCGACACCTTATGAACACCAGTATCACCTCTGCCGCACTGGGCATGAAGGAAAGGTCTGTCTCTTCTGTTCTGATGCTTCCCTTCGCCATAATTTCTTACTGAGAGCGGGACCTTCTGCGTGTTCAAGCCTTACGTATGGCTTCCACTCTAGACCTTGGTTTGCTCGCCGGTGGAGACGTGGAAGCTGACGTTAAGGCAGCATTCGTGAGGAAACAGGACATTCGGCAGCGACGGAATGCAAGCACAAAATGGCTGGTAGCACTGGCATTGCTCGCAGTAGTCATCATCGGTGCCGGTCAGTCTCATTTACGCTTAACATATTCTTTTGATGTATGGAAAAGTCGTAACTTATTAAGGCGTCTGGCAGATTGAGGACCAGTTGCGTGGCATATTGTGAATAACTTAGGTCGCACCTTGTTCTACTCTGAGCTGATGAACTTCTCATATGCTTATCCATGCTTTATATCCCTTTCCGATGTAAATGAAAGCTCTACTTCACCATCTTAATCACGTCTAGTCATGCTTCAACTCACTGTGCGTTGGTTTTGTCTGTGTGCATCCAGTGGTATATTCCGGCCAACAACAACCACGAGACAATGGGGTGTCTGAGTTGAGTGCCGGAGCTTCTACAATCGCAGCAACTAAGACCAAATGCGAGTAAGTGGCAGTCCCTATTGCCAGTTGTTTTAGTCTTCTATGTTGATTGTCTAAACGTTCTGATAGTTGCTCCGAATCAATGAACATTTAACTTTAAGCACTTTTTTTTTGAGGTAGCGTGCAATTCATCTAAACTACGATTTTCACCAGAAAGAAATGCTTTCTTCATTGGGAACCGAGGTCGTGTTATGCATGTGACGAGGGAATCTCTGCACTTCTTTAACCTAGGTTACAACAATGTCGGTGCTGTTAAAGCACCACTTTCCCTCACAGAGGCTAGTCTCCTAACAACTCAAAAATGAAAGGCCCGGTCCAATTGCTCTCACGAGACCTGCTGCATTTCAGACCTTCTGCAAACAAACGAAACAGCAGTGGGAGCTAGTGCAACCTTGAGGAATCCCGTGTTTTTTATTTTGAAGGCATATACATATACATATACATATACACATATACTAATATATATATATATATATATATATATATATACACAACTTGAAGTTATTGGCCTGAATGACTATGCAGTTGTCATTCAATGAGCTTCCAGGGGCGCTGAAGCCAAAGCCGGTGGCTGATAGCCAATGTCAATGCTTTCTTCCTTTTCACGCATTTTCTTGTCGGGGGCTTCGTGTCTCATCACGTTGCCTTGCATCGGACGCACGCCCGCAGGGAGAACTATGGCTTCCTTCCCTGCTCCACCTCGCTCGGCGGCAACCTCTTCCTCATGCTCGTCTATGGCTTCCTCCTCCTCGTGGCGGCCAAGATGATCTCCGACGGGAGCGAGCTCCTCTTGCAGGTGGGCCCTTCCTTCGTCCCTCACCGCTCCTCGTTGCGAGCTTCTGTCCATGGAGTCCATGGCCGGCCTCCGCCTCCTCCGACAAACGGGAGCTGACGCAATGCAGTGTCTCCGAGGGACAACTTCCCCTCCTGCTTCTGCTCCTCTTCCTACCTCCTCCATTGCCTCCTCCTCCTCCTTCTCATCCTGCACTTTTTCCCTCCTCCTCCTCGCTTCTCCAGTCCCCCCTTGGCAGCCTCTTGTCCTCTCCACTCTTGAATCAGCTCTCTTCTGCAGCCAGCAGCAAGACTCCGTGCAAATGAGCTGGTCCTCCCCCTCCCTTCCCTTCTCTCCCTCTCTCTCTCCCTCCTTCGCCCTCCCCCCCCCCGCCCTACACCCCCCCCCAACGCT
>WELA01013479.1:480913-494801 GCA_009602735.1 Mesotaenium endlicherianum | reverse complement strand
CCCCCCCCCCCTCCCCCTCCTCCGTCTCCCTTTGGGAGAGGGGTGCTCCCCCTGACATTCCACATCTTGCGTAGATGCTTCAAACGCACGCGCTCTCACCTGATGAGCGTCCGGCCTCGCCACATCAATGTCCGCAGCCTCCTTCTTGGAAGCTTCTATGGCAGCCCTCAGCATCTCCTCCTCGATGTACATCTCATCATGCCCCTCGGGCGGCGCCCCTTCTTCCTCCCCGAGACCCCCCTCCAGAGCGGGATTTCCGCCCGCTTCACCGCCCAGCCCTGCAACCCCTAAAGCCCCATACCCCGTCCCCTGCCCAGCTGCCCCCCCATACCCCTCAGCACCCCCGCCGAGTGGCCCGCCCCCCACCACTGGATCAAGCTCCATCTCCTGGTTGCTGTTGTTGTCGTCGTCGTTGTCAGGGAAGGACACCTGGCCCGTCTGAGCTGGTGCGGCCAGCTCCACGTCAGCAGGGAGCTCCTCCACGCGAGGTGCGGCAAATCCCCCCCTGCCCTCCCGCCGGGGCTCTTCTGCCCAGGCCACTGGAATCTCCTTCACCTCTCTGGGGTGCGTCACTCGAGGAGCTGCGGGGGGGGCAGCCATGGCTACATGCCAAGGAACCCTTGAAGCTGGCCCGCGCCCGCTGCCAGGTGGCGGCTGCGCCAATGCTCGGCGATATGCAGGGCCACCTGCTGCACGGAGAGGCCCCTCCTCGTCGTCGTCGCCGCCATAATCGTCGTCGTTCTCGTCATCGTCGTCCTCGTCAGTCTGCATCTGATTGACACCTCGACGCCTCACATGGTGTACGGGAATGGCACTTGAAGCATGGCAGGGGAAACAGGCAGGAAGCGTGCAAAGCGTCAGGTGCAATCTCGCAGTCCTGCTGCTTAGGAACTCGTGGCAGAAGCAGGAGCTGCCAGACGGTGACCACCTTTGGCCATCACTAGTACATCTCTAGCAACTACATGCAGCCTAAGCTGGTGGCCACTTAGATGCAGCAGATGAAATAGTAGCCACAGAAGAGGTAGCCTATCCCATGTAACTAAAAGAAGTATGTCTGACGAGTAACCCATAAAATTTTTAGCTTGAAGTCTTCCATCAACTGCATGCAACTGCAGGTTTGAAACAACTCCTGGTACAAGAACTATTGGTAAGAGATACTTTTTGAACATCGCACAACTTATTCACAGTACCTCTTTCATGCAGCTACTTTGTCACTAATACCATGCGTGCAACTTGTCAAGTTAGTGGGTGGTGGGGGCTTGGACACAAAGTTACGAGAGAAGAGAGAAGTATCTTACGTTTCTCTACCGCCTTCCTCAGTACTATGGGAGGCACCTTCCAAGAAGGCGTTGACAGCCGCATTAAGGTCCCAAGCATTTGACTGAAATCGGAAGAAGAATCTAGTCAGATATTCAGGCAAGCCTCACCCTGTCTATTCCACCCATAGATTATTTTTGCAAGCGTAATCCAAAAGCACCAAGATGATAGGATTGAATAAAATAAGGAAACACATATTTGATTACTTTCAGATATACTAGAAGCAAAAGAACATATAAAATCCTCAGTACAGCAAGGATATGGTCGTGCTCCAGAGCATGGAAAAATTAACAGGGTAAGGTATTTAAGACCTGCAGAGACGCAGCTGCCTGCTGCTCTGTGGCGCCTGTTATTGCACAAAATGTGCCTATCTTATCCAAAAGGTCAACGTCCATCTTGAACAACTTTAGCTGAGAATTTAAACAGAGTTGACAAAGCCTTCAAACTATTTCAGCAGATGGGATTAAATCCGAGCGCAAGTGCCGCTGAAAGAGGATCGAGGACCAGACAATCCTGACCTTCTGCATGCATGTCTTCTTGATGGGTGCACTCCTGATCGATGGAATATGTAGAAGAGTGCATGGACATTGTTCATGGACTTGATCGCTGAGTGCAAAGCAGTTTGAGCTCTCAGCAGCTAGCTGTGAGGGAGTTATCGAAGCGCCATCGCGTCACGACTCGTGACATATTAGGCCCGGTCTTCCAGCTCTGCAGTGCCAAGCAGGCACCAGCGCACAAGTCCAGAAGTGATACGGCGAAAGTAACCATCAACTGCAATGGCTCGCGCGCTCAAGGGACCGCGAGCATCTGAAATTGTTTCTGAATACATCACTATAAAAGTATCAAGCAATATATACTGTAGAATGGAGAAGTTAATTATAACACCATATATAGGGGGCACAGAATCAGCGACGAAAGGCACACGCGTTCGACCAGCGTTAGAGAGCCATGGCGGGGGGGAGTACAAATGCGGAAGCTAGGGACAAGGATCTCGACCGCAGTGGTTCAAACGTCTTAAGCTAGCTTGTTCTCAAGTTGCGGACCTTTGTGAGGACCTCAATAATACAGCTTCTTTGCATTTTGTGGGCCGTCGACTTGGAAGGATGCAGGGTGCACAGGTCAGTTGTCTGTTAAAGGGTTCGGAGGTTTTGCTTGTCTTGTAGAGATGGACTGAAAATTTATGTACAGAGATAGGACCTATGTGAAGTTGAAACGGACACGAAAGCCTTTCTCGTGATAATGGACAGCTGCACAGAGACTCTTTCTTCCCTAAATAGCCTTGACGGTCATAGTTACCTGGCATCTTGAATAGCACGACTTGGTGGGCCGGGGATTCATGCATTGAGTATTGTTTAAGGTTCAACTAACTCAATCACTCAAGGTGCGGATGGCGGACGATACAAAGCCGCAAGCAGAGGTTCACATATATACGAAGAACGAGAAAGCACCTCAGTACATATATCAGGCCGATTTGAAGGGATGGGACGCGGACAGGCTTGATCTTGAATTCACCTTGAAAAAGTACAAGTTGAAAGAAGTGTATGCATACTCTTTGGATAGAGGCAGGGGCCTCCAGCTTGTTCCAAATCGCAAAAATGGGTTGTCGTTGACCACATATACAGGCAAGAAAGGCAGCATAGTCCGAATTTTTGGAGTGCCGCAGGTAAGCTTCCCCATGATCATTCACACATTGTTGATGCTTCAAATGTTCCCCTATTTGTCATGCTTTTTCATCATCACTCTTTTGCACTGTTCTTATAAACAAGAAGCGGTCCAAAGAAAAATAACGACATCTCACTCTGGGGTTGATTTGGCTTGAACGCTACATCTAAGGTACTATACCTACAAACAGTAAAAGCTGGACCTAAGAAAGGAATGAAGGCCCCGGGGGGGGGGGGGGNGGGGGGGGGGGGGGGGGGGGGGGGGGGGGGGGGGGGGGGGGGGGGGGGGGGGGGGGGGGGGGGGGGGGGGGGGGGGGGGGGGGGGGGGGGGGGGGGGGGGGGGGGGGGGGGGGGGGGGGGGGGGGGGGGGGGGGGGGGGGGGGGGGGGGGGGGGGGGGGGGGGGGGGGGGGGGGGGGGGGGGGGGGGGGGGGGGGGGGGGGGGGGGGGGGGGGGGGGGGGGGGGGGGGGGGGGGGGGGGGGGGGGGGGGGGGGGGGGGGGGGGGGGGGGGGGGGGGGGGGGGGGGGGGGGGGGGGGGGGGGGGGGGGGGGGGGGGGGGGGGGGGGGGGGGGGGGGGGGGGGGGGGGGGGGGGGGGGGGGGGGGGGGGGGGGGGGGGGGGGGGGGGGGGGGGGGGGGGGGGGGGGGGGGGGGGGGGGGGGGGGGGGGGGGGGGGGGGGGGGGCAGAGTCCACGTTAAGTCTTGTAATCTTGGCAGCTCTTGTAAGCAAAAATGCCCTCACACACGCACACACACACACACGCACACACACACACACACACACACACACACACACACACACACACACGTGCACACACACACACACACACACGTGCACATGCATTTGCACTATTTTAACACGTACTGAAGAGATATTGCACATACATTCTACTCCCCTCTATTTTATATACTCTTCTCAATCCTCGCCAAAAGATGGCTTCTATTGCTGATTTGCACCTAGAGTCGTATACAAGGCCTTTACCTTTACTATATTCGATACACTAGCCAAGCACTTTCACACAAGTAGGTGCTTCAGATTACATTCCATATGACCAGGTTCATTGTCCACACGTGCTAGGTGTTCTGATGCTGGTTTTGCCTTGTGCCTTCTGTCTGAGTGCAGCGGTCGTTGCTGAAGTCAAGTATCACTGCTGCGTTCCTGGTCATCTTTGGATTGACGTTCCTGGCGCTTGTACAAAACCACAATCCAAATATCTGGGAAGTAGCTCAGAAGTGGGCGTCAAATTACGAAGGGTGGCCAGTCATGTTCGCCGGAGTCCTCATCCTTATATATTACGTAGGAGGCAAAAGGCTGAGCAGTTGGTACAGGTAGCACACTAGTTGGCGTGTAAGACCAGGGTTAGAGTTCTCCTGGCCCTAACTCAAGGTAATAATTATATATTATTGAGAAATTGCATGCCTGAAGCTGGTTGTTGTGGCTTGACAGGTCTGCAAACTTTTGTGAGGTTTCACTGACGTGCCCTTAAGTCTGCCACTTAAGTCTGCCAGTGCAGTCAAGCTCTCCTATATCGTTTTGCAATGGGGTTTCTATTTCCAGCCAGATAAAGTCATAGGGTGTAAGTGCTCAGGAAGTTGAAGTTACATGTCAAAATTGTTCGAACTTGCTAATTGACTGCAGTCAACCATTCTGCATAGGACTCGTAGCGTCCTCTGTCCAGCTGTCATGTACCATTTGTCTACCACGTCGCTAAAATGAAATTTCAGTATGGGTATCATTGAAGTGGAGGTGACAAAGAGAAAGAAGAGCTGTGACCTTGCGCGAAAGCCAAGAAGGGCTAACTCTCCGACAGGTACAACCTTAACAAGGTTGAAAAGCGAATGGGCTATAACTAGCAAGTACCAGGATAATATGCAAAACAGTAGACCAAGTGTGAGGCCTCCCATGAGACCCCAGTATAACCTTCCGCGTCCACTCGATAGCGAGAATAGTGGTGTCTTTGAATATACCAACCTGCAGGGCAAATCCAAATAACAATCTCAGTGGCCAGACAAGGCACCAGAGTGCTGACAGCCCCTCTTTCCATGAGGTTTGAGTGTGATGCAATAGCAAACATTGGAAAAGAAAAGATCAAAAGACAGTATCTAAGTTGATATGGAAGCTGCGAAGATTTGGATTGGCTGGGTTTTCCCGCAGCAATTACTATGCATTACATGATGTTGTAGGCCGCTGCGGTACTAAAGATACAACATGTGCAATACACAATCCAACAAAGGCTAAGAAGCCAAGGAACGGATGCTGAAGGAAGTGGAAGAATGGCAAATAAGCTCCCACATGTCGGACTGAAGCACAAGGAGGGCGCTTTTCTCTACTTTAAAATGAACAAAATAAATTTCACTCCATTAAAAAGCTACCAGTACTGCAAGCGTCACAGGCATGCCAACGTACAACAATTATCGTGGAAAGTGGGTGACGAGGACTTACTGGAGCCAGATCTGATAGAGCTGATACTCAAGAGTCAGTTTCTCAACAGCGCACTTTGAGTCTATCTTGCGCACAAGGTCTACCATGGCGAGATTGCTGGGATCGAACTTGCAAGGATACGTCGCATTGACCTACAGAGCAGACGAAACAAGCAAGACAGCCATCATCAATTCACGTCCCTACTCATATAAGCGGCAATGGCTGAGGCTTCCAGGAATTCTGGCAAACAGCAGCAGTAATATAGACGTGTGGATATTGAAACTGGCAGTAACTAACCCACCACTAACCCACCCACATTGCATCAGAATGCCACAGCGTCAGCTTGAGGTAGATAGGCATGAGCTGGCTACATGAGCTAGTTTCTTTCACAAAGTCTTGTTTCCAACAAAAAACCACAACATCACCATAAGCGGGGAAGGTGCAGACACCGTACCTTGAAGTTGCGAGTAGTTTGCCATGCTGCACTAAACCCTGGGCGGCAGCCACCTGGCAGAAGGCCAGAGGGAGCTTCAGACGCCGCATAGCTGGGCGCAGAAGATGCATGCGTCCAGAACTCAACCTGTCGCATCACAACAGAATGAAGAGCTTTTGAGTGCATTTAATACCTGCACTTCCAGTTTCTGGTTTTGAAGCCTTTGCCAGTGTAGCTGGTGCAGCTGGATTAACAGCTAGTATTCACAATTTTGAAGCAATTTGGCAGTGAAATCGCCGACTGCAAACCACAGAAGGCTCAAGCGGTAGGAAGACAATTGGTAAATGGCAGAAGTGCACAGGAATGCAATAAAATAACCAATACCTCCTAAACGCAACAAAATGCAGAAAACACCTCATTGAAAGGGATCCTATGCACAAGCTGTGCAAATAACCTGGGGCTTCCCTTAAATAGCAGTACTGAGATGCTGCAGAAAGAACAGAATATATACATGCCTATGGTGGAAGTCCTAGGCCCTATCTAGATCCGATCACAAAGGACACTGCTTTAAAACGGGGCAAGATCGTATTTCAGACTCGGATGCATAAATGAACTGACAAGCTGACAAAGGCAACTGTAATATTCATATATTCACTGTACATCTCTTGTGTCGTACAGTGAAGACAGATCTGAGGCAATCTCAGTACCTCGAGAATTGACGCCCAGTAGTATTCAGAGTAACATCTGAGCTCATATCGCTGTTTGAGATGTGGGAAATTTACAGGAGGGGACGCCCCTCTTTCAATCTTGACAAGCTTGCAAGACTTTGCTACACGGAGATCAACATCTACAGACACAAAGCAATTGTTAATTAGACGGACGGGCAATCTTAACTCTCACGCCCCTCTTAACTCCAAGTCTACTCACTCCTGCGATCAGCTCCAGTGCTGAAGTGCAGGAGTCACATTGCCATGCGGCAGCAACAAATGTACTGTAGTGCACCTAATAAAAGGAGTGTGCAACTTCTTCTAACCGAGTCAGTCTAGTCACTGAAAGCCAAAGACACTGTAAGCCTAAGACAATACTTAAATGCAGTCAGTTACACGTGAAGGATAGAAGGACTCGCTTTGTACACCTGAAGGACAAAAGGGATCACTTTAAAAACAATGCAGAATAAGCGAATGGTGACTTGCATACACAATCTCAAAGCCCAGCGTTTGAAATTTTGTTGGAAGTGATATAACTTTGCCTCAAGCCTTTCTCAAGTCTTCTCTGTACGTCGTTTCATCCTTAGCAACAAATGTAAGCTCACCTTTTGAAATGACACGGCAGGTTGTGGGAACATAAAGAGAGGCCGACTTAGGCAGCTCTAGCCAGCAGGTTGTAGCTGAGTGTGCGAAACAGCAAGTGCTTATAAATAATGCAGCTCCGCACCAATACCCAATCCACCACCGCCATATTTTTAGGTTGACCTTTCTATGGATTCTCCAGCGTGCCAGACCAGCTACTAGAGGTAAAAAAATGCCCAGAGCAGCTGCAGGCATGGCCGTAAGAAAGAACATCAAATAGATATCCATATTGGAGAGCTTTTTATACATAAATTTTCAATTGTGCAAGAACGCACAGTTTTCTAGTCATGACCGCAACATCATACTCTTAGATACGTGGGTTTCATATTACTCTCAAGAGGTGAGAGTGAGCAGCTAGAGGCAGCCCAGCATCAAAATCACTTTTTTTGTAATCTGAACATAAGTAGTGAGCTTGCTTAGGGGCGGCCTTCAGGGTGATAGACATAACCATGTAAGCGAATACCGCAACCATGTTGGACGCCTCGTCGTGAAGTCCCGGTGATCGATATCAGTCCACCCATGCAAGCTCTCACATTCTTGTGTCAGCCACTAAGGTGGCCTCCCTCTGTACTGACATCTTTTGGTGCCTTCACATCATTTGGAAGAGCTGGGGCATTGTTTTTTCTACTTGGCCTGGCACTAGTGGCCTGCTAGTATGCGGTCTTCTATGCAAGCCTCTACTGCCATGCTACTCGCAGACGACAGAACTTGTCCCACTTTGCACCACTTTGCACCAGTTCGTATGAACTTTATTGAACGACGTTGACTCCCACACCTGCGCGACGCCTCTATTCTGTACAGATCTGTATATTGCTTTTGTCCTGCTTCTAATGAAAACCCCCTTGTTCAGCGACAAGCGGGCGGTTAATTGTCGTTTCGTGCATTCTCAAGGGACTCATGCAGTTGCATGCAGTACGAAGCTGAGCACATATTCTCGATGAGGCGTACTTAAATCAACGTCAAAAACAAAATTTCAAGATATGGTCCATTTAAAGTTGGCCTACATATACAGCGCTCATCGAACGCAATCGAACACATCCAAGAGAGAAAGAACAACTCGAGTGCCGCTCTAATTACCGCTCGAGGTATTTTCTTACACGACTTTGGAGAATATAAGAAAAGATATGTTGCCTCTAAGACAATGACGTCGACACCACGACGCTTGTGGAACATGATTGACGCCACCTTCTCGGAGGCACGACAGTACTACCCAAGCCTGACCCAAGCACTTCATATAACTCCGGGCCAAAGTTCATCTTAATATCGTGCAGTTCTTAGGCCGCATGCCAATAGGAGCTTAGTAATGTATGGGTTTCTTGTACCTGACGGCATCAATGTGCCCCTTGGAGGCAAAGCCCGCAACGAGCATCAGTCAACCACGTGTGCGACTACAATCACAAAGGTGAGCTCACATTTACCAAAAGCAGTTGTGCTCGGCTTCCATCCTCCAGTTAGAACGCGTGCTGTCTGAAAGCCTGCGTGCACTTAGAAGGTACTAGTATACATTGACCTTACTTTAGCCAGCACACAAAAGCAAAGCTCAAGAGAAGCTGTAGAGTTGACGAGACACTTTGTGGTGCATTTCTGATCATGTAATTGGCTTGGGATGAATGGTCTCTACTGGAAATTGGGAAAATTTGCATTAATTTACCACTGCTGAGTGGCATGCGCAAGTCATCGAGTAGAACTTTAACACAGCCACATAGGCTCTAGTCCCTTGAGGCCGAGCGGAAAATGCCGAAAGCAGTCACTGCTCCCACAACAGCAGTCAAGCCAAGAGCCAGTTGAGGGACAGGGGATGTCACGCCAATGTTCTGCTCAAACACAAGTAAACGAGAACAGTCACAACTGCATCGCCTCACAAAAAAATACTCATTCCAAATAATTGCGCAGAGCTCGCAGAAGCAACACGAGGTGCGTCAATGCTCTGATGTGGTGAAAAGAAAAGACTCAATAATGCATGGTTGAGAGCAGAAAACTTAATACTCAAAGGGAACCTTATGGTTGCTTACCTCCAAAACTCCCTTGCCAGTAATAACTTCTGTGCTAAGAGCTGCGCCAAAGGCGAGCATGGCAGCCCTCCCAAGCCAGATGTTCAGATTACTGCCACCAGCCTCTTCAGCATCATCTGACATGCACCTGGTAAGTACGGCGGCATTGTTGCGTTGTGTAAGATGTGTGTTTGCTACTGCCCTGCTTAGCTGCAGACCTGCAACAAAATGCATGTAGTATTATAATATCAGGTTAGAAACAGTATTTGTAAACTCAAACCAGGCCAAGCAACCCTGCCAGGAATATTGAATCTAGTGACGCTTCACTACTCAAACAAGTCCATATCACTCCTCAAGGACTCAAACATCATGTGCAAGTCCAATATACGAAGCATCAGGGGTGACAAAAATCGTTGCTATACTTAAATAGGTTGACTTATTCATGCTTCTATATTGCTACATGTAAGATCCGAGGAGCCCAGAAGCAGTCAGATGGGAATATCATGGCTGCTACTTCACTGAATAGTCCTCCTTGCTCTCCCTTACGAAAAACAAAACAGACATTTGGCAGGGGTGACAAATGAAATAAGACTCAGAAACCTAATGTGTTTCCTAATACTTGCGCCCTTGCGGACTACCAGACAGTATCCTACAAGCAGCCATGGAGAACAAGTATTCTACAAAATTGACGCATCTTTTACTTTTCCATGAAGAGCACATGGTTTAGACAAACAGCAGTACATGCTTGATGCCTTAAAGCGTCAGCGAACATGAGAAGAAGAAATAGGCACCTTGCAACGAGCTTCCAGACTTGCTCGAAAGCCCTTGTTGAAGAGTCCTCCTCTGTGAACGGCACAGATGTGCTTGCACCACAGATACGGAGTTCCTATATGTGGATGTGCTTGAGGTGCTGGGAAGTGCGGCACCTGAAGTTGCACCAACTCTATTAGGCGGAGCTACATTCCAAAGCTATAAGCAGCAGAACAAAACATGGTCTTTACACCTCGCATTGCATCTGAACGTCCTCTAAGACTCGTATGTTTGACAATACTTCTACGTTGCCCACCATGCGGCTCTGACTTCAATTAAGTTGCACATGTACTACGAGCATTAACTGCGTTTCTACACTTAGTTGCAAAGAGTGAACACTTTTGACCCAAGGGACTGGGGTGCTAGTCGGAGCAGTATAAATTCCTTGCCAAAGGCTTACAAACGAGAGTTTTAGATCACTACTTGAAGTGTATATGAAGAGCATTGACTAATTAAACCTTCAGCACAAAGTAACAAAGTGAATTCCTGAAGGCAATGGCACTTCTGTATAACCTGAGTAAGCAGATAACACCAATTAATGTATGCCCTTCGGAAGCTACTGCACTCTTCCTGGTGGTATTGTACTTTTCCAGCTCAATCATGGTTTTGGGCAGTTGCGAAGGAGTTGCCCATATTCACGTACCTAGAATAGACGGGCAGGAAATGCTGGTTGCACAGAGAACCTCCATGAGTATTACTGGGTTATGGAGCAGGTGGAAAGTCAGCGAACAGTAAGTCTGAAGGGTACCTCCTTGTCAAGCGCTCAGGAAGATAGATATATAGAAGATAAGTAGTGCTCAAATGCGTTGCCACTGTTTCAGTATGATATTTCGTAGCTAGCTCATCCCAAGCTCACCAGGAAGCCTGTCTGGTTTCTAGTGTGAGTACGTCAGAGCTTGCCGGGCGTCAAACGCTAGCCGTCCATTCTGAGACAGGTGGGACAAGCTACCCCGTATTTGGAGGTACTGGAAGGTACTATCTTATAATCAACCTGCATGCAGTGTTGCAGCATGTCTATTTCTTGTCGAACGCCTTTGACCGCGGTCGGACGGCAACGTTCGACCTTCGCCCTATGCGGGCAGAGCAGTGCCGGTCAAAAATTATTGTTGCCGGCTAAAGCTTCTGCTGACATTGACAGGAGAAAGGAAAATGGAGGGGTAGCCTAGTTGGAGAGACCGTGACCATTGTGACTGTTTGTGAAGGAAGGAGTCATGTCGGATAACTGACACGAGAAGCATACATTTTCTTGTTTCGAGAACGTCTCGTTCTCTACTCGTCGGTATGGGCAGCGGAGGGGCAGTGTTGTTATGGTAATTGTCTGCAGGTTAGTGTGATGAAAGTCCGAAGCAATCTCATGAATTACGTCACCTTCCTGAAAATGCTGGTGGGACTTAGAGCTGTAAGTTTCTAGAACTTCGTGTACGGAGTTGCCATAATTGACGCGAATATTAAGTTAAAGTCCGATGGCCGTTTCTGTAGCTAGCGGCACTCAGGCTTTACATAAGTTTGTTGCGTGTCAAGAAAGACCCAGCTGGGACTCGTCGTTAAAAGTGCCGGTTGGCGTTCAGAGCTTCCCATATAAATGCAAAGTCAAGGCGGCCTGTGATGGAAGTGCTAGAAAGCATAATAACACGCCCTGCCAGAAACACACGAGGAAGCTCGCACATTATCCAGTCGCTTCATGCCTGAGCAACACTTCCTTGGGGGCACATGACATATCGTTACTTTCAAAAAGAAGTACCTGCTGCTTCTCTACTCGGGCTGTGCGTCCATCTTCAACCGGGAACGTTGACACCATAGAGAGGGATGTGGCGGAGGTGGAAAAAGAACACAGCGATGCAGAGAGAAAGATGAACAGAGCAATCAAACCCGACGTGTGCACTGCAGATGAGCTTCACTATGTATCTGCTGGCAAATGGAAGCTGGCATTGTGGAGATACCTTCCTTTACCAGATGTGAGTCTAGAATCGCATTCTTTCTTGCTCCTGCTTCACCAATCTGCAAACAAAACGATTGCCATGATTCACCATGCTGGAAGTTAATCTCACTGTAGCCTCTACATCCACAGAAGCCCACAGTCAGCACCCATCAACATTTTGAGGCAGCACCGACAATGCCGGCTGGTAGGAACCCAGGCGGGTTTCTGGAGCATATTTGTAGGGCTTGTCTATGTTCAGCTAACATTAGCATCGTGTAGCCTAACGATCGTGCCTACCTGTCAGTGGACCCGATTTCCAAGTCTCCAAAGCCTTCTGCCCTGCCCATAATAGCATGCGGCATCATGCCACTAGAGACGAGGGCCTCCATGGACTCTGTACCTGGAAGATCTCTTTCTGCACACTGACAGAAACACATCTTGACGTGGAAATTTCACGACACTTCATAAATGCTCAAGGCATCTCCAAAGGCGTGCTGTGCATGACTTTGTCATCATCTGGGGTTGGGGTCGGGCAAGAGGCTGCAGCAGCAGGAATGAATTACTTCATGTGTGTGTGCAGTGCCCCAGTCTTGAGCTTCAGGCGTGTCTTCATACTTGGGCCGAAGAATGCAGGGAGAATCAATCTTGTCTTTTTGCATTACAGTGGCCCTGAGCTGCAGACTTCTGTCCTTCTTCTCAGTGCGCTGCCTCTGCTCCTGCTCCTGCTCCTGCTCCCTGCTTTTGTTCCACAGGCTCCTGCGAGGAGTCACCCGGTGCTGCTTCTCTGCGGCATCGCAACAAACGCTCTGGGCTTCGACCTCGACCCAGAGGTGGGTACTGCGAGAGTCGACACTTCTCTTCCTCTGTCGTCCTCTGGAATGCTTCAGCTGCATACCTGTCACAAGCAGCAGAGTGTAACGGCCAGAGGAGGACTAGTGCCCCTACTTTTGGTCTGGCCTCATGAGAATCGCATCTATAAGTGGCATGCACTGCCACATAGCATACTTCAGGTCTTTTATTTGTTTGGTACCCCCCCCCCCCCAACCACCACCAAGCAGAGAAGAGACCTCGGGATCTGCAGTGGCCTTGATGGAGGCCTCTTTGTTAGCCTTCCTGTTAGCTGCTGCCTTTCTGGAGTGCCACCACACGCCCAAAATGCCACGACGCGTCTGACGTGGCAGGGTCTGACTGGCTGCTCCGTCGTGCTGGCCCACTTCTCCCGGGCCCTGCAGGTGTCGCTTGCTCGCCACCTCGCCGCCCAAGGGTTTGACACCTGGATCCTGGAAGTGCGGGGCGCGGGGCTGTCATACCTGGAAGAGCAAGGCCGCCCGGAAGTCACACCCATCGTCGAGGACTTGGACGAGAATGGGGCCGCAGGGGGGAGCGCTTCTGCAGGGAGAGAAGACGACGAAGACGATGAAGACGACGACGGGGACGAGGAGGAGGACTCGAGCGCTGTCGGGAGGACCCGCGAGGCCATCCGCGAGCAGGTCAGCACATCAGATGCTGGAAACGGGCCTGGCTCTTCCACTCTCCCTCGAGCAGCTGCAGCTGCACAGCCGGCTCGAGGCGGCAACCAGAGCTCCCCCACCACCAGTGGCAGTGGGAGCAGCAGCAGCAGCAGCAGCAGCAGAGGTAGCGGCAGTGGCGGCAGCAGCAGCAGCAGCAGGACGAGCAATAGCGGCGGCGGCAGCAGCGGCGGCAGCGGCAGTAGCAGTACCAGGGAAGGTCTGCGGGGTGCAGCGCAAGCTGGGGATAGGGGCGGCGGCGGGGGAAATGGCCGGCAAGGACAGAGCCAGGCGCTCCTGGACACGGCGCTGCAGCTGCGCGGCCACCTGGCGGAGCTGCTGGAGGAGAAGCAGCAGCTGACGGGCATCTCGCAGCGCGTGCCGGAGCTCCGAGAGATTGCGGCCAAGCTGGCTGAGGAATCAGCCGCCGCGGCGGCGGCAGAGGCCGCAGCGCCTGCAGCTGCGGCGGCGCCGGCGGCGAC
>WELA01013479.1:455539-466634 GCA_009602735.1 Mesotaenium endlicherianum | reverse complement strand
GGGGGGGGGGGGTTTGGGGTGGGCAGAGCCTCCTTACCACTACTGCGTCTCACAAAATGGAGACGACAGGGGCAGAAGGTTGCTGTAAGCGGTGCCAGAGCCTCTTTGCAACACTATATGTCATGCGTTACACGATGGAAGAGAAACTAAGGGGCAAGGGAAGGAACGAGAGGACAGGGGGACAACAGGGGAAATCATCTTGTTATGCTCACTCTGCTGGATGCGCTCCAGTGCAACTGTGCGCGTCATTGAATGGAGGAGATGACAAGGGGACATACTGGGCTAATGGAGGGACACATGACGGTGCTCACTCTGCTGGATGGGCTCCTGAGCAACAGTGCGCGTCAATGAACGGAGTAGACAACAAGGAGACAGACGGGAGGGAGGAATAGATGCATACCTGGCAGAGCTCAATCTACTGGACAAGATCTCGAGCAACTGCAGGTGTCACTAAAAAGAGGGGACAGGCAGGGATAGAGGAAGAGACCCATACCTGGTGGTGCTCGCTCTGCTGAATGCGCTCCTCCAGCAGCGCCAGCTGGTGCCCCTTCAGCTGCAGCTCTGCGCTCAGCTTCTTGTGCTTGGCACCCACCTCAGCCAGGCCTGCCAGCTGTTGCCGCAGCCGCGAGAGAAGCAAAGTTAGACGAGGCAGTAGAATTCACGCCGGGCCAAAATGCAGGTCGTACAGGTGGTTCTCTGTGGCGTTCGGGAAAGCTCTCCGGCAAGAGATACTGGATAGGGGTGTTTCCACATTAAGTATGACACGATAGGGTTTACGAGAATATGCTGTATATTTCAAGTCCACACGATCATTATAAGCAACAGCTTATTGCTATCGCACAACACATGCCAGGAGCAGAGATGCTCCTGGAGCCAGAGGCATGAGTAAGCCTCCCCCAGCTGCTGCAGGCTCGGGTAACAATGGCGTGTGTCAATTGGGCGAGGGTGAAGCCTCTTCCAACAGCTGCAGGCTTATGTCGCCATCAGACGCCTTTGGCAACAAGCGTGCGCCAACCGGGTGAAGGTAAAGCCTCTCTCCCGACTGCTGCAGGTCTAGGCTGCCATCACACAGCTCGGGCAACAGCCTGGGTAACAGCTCGGGTGAACGTGGCAGGTGGAATTTGGTGAGGGGCAAATCGTCGCTGAGAGACAGCATCAGGGGCAGGCGGGGGAGGGTAACGAGTGGCTGGAAGAGAGCGTCGGACGGGAGCTGACCTCGGCAAGCACATCCTTGAGAAGGGCCTCGTCAGCGCGCAGCTGGGCCTCGCCCTCTGCCAGCTCCTTGAGCTTCGTCAGCAGCACTCCCCCCTTGCTGCTCCCACGCCGCCGCACGCGCCCCACGCGAGAAAGACAGAGGGGAAGAGAGAGAGGGGGAGAACACGTCAAGAATGGCCCTCCCCCCCTGCCCTCGTGTTCTGCCGACCGTGGCCTATCTCGGTCATTGTAAGGGCTCATTTTGCCCCCATGTGCTGCCAACCATAGCCTATCTCGGCCGTGATCGGGGCTTAATAAGAAGAGTTGGTGGGAGTTACATGTGTTTGGAGTAGTTTAGATGGAAGGAACATGGCGTAAGCATCTTCAGCGCAACAGGTGAGGTCCTCCTTGCACACAGACTGCATACACATATGTACATATATACACATGCATATACACATATATATGTACATAGATATACATCGAGAGTACTTACACGTACATGTATAATAAGAAGTGTATGTGTATGTATACATACGTATGCGTACATGCAGATAGGTACAGCAAGGCACATGCGTCTCAAAGCTGTGCCATGCGCTTTGCAACACAAGCTGCAGCTGCTGCTGCTGTGATGAAGAGGAGGGGATGGCTTATGAAGGCGAGTATGCGTGGCGCAGCCTTCCCGATGGTGTGCTTCTCGATGCAATGAATACGTGAACGCGAAAAGATATCAGCGCGTGCGTACCTTCTGGAGCCGCCGGTGAGGAGCCCCGAGGGGCTGAACACGTCGCCCTCCAGCGTCACGCAGGGGGTCAAGATGTCCGGAT
The DNA here is from genome assembly GCA_009602735.1 of Mesotaenium endlicherianum. Lineage (NCBI taxonomy): Eukaryota > Viridiplantae > Streptophyta > Zygnematophyceae > Zygnematales > Mesotaeniaceae > Mesotaenium > Mesotaenium endlicherianum. The sequence goes on along the minus strand of WELA01013479.1, from coordinate 464,613 downwards.
GGAACGCCACCTGTCAATATTCCGAAGCGCCCCCACAGCCCCCACAGCGCCCGCACCATGTGTCAGCGACTGTCAGCATCTGTCAGCCGTAGAGGGTAGTCAGAACTTGTGCGTCGGTTGAGCAAAAACATTGCGGCTTTCGCTGCAGACTGAGCAGACTGGCGAGGTGGCGATAGTGTCAAGGTGTCGTCAGACAGACAAGAGGCGGCTAGCGGCGGCTCTGAGATATGCAGTCCTCTAATATTCGCCAAGGACAAACAGCCTGGCAGAAAAAGACTGTCAATGGGTCCAGCTGTGGCACCCACCTTCTGGGCAGTGGCGCTGTCCTTGCATACAAAATGGCCGCCAAAGACGTACGCCATGGCCGCCTGCTCTCTCCCCCGCCCCCCCCCCCCAAAAAACCCCGCACCAGCAGCAGCAGCATCGCAGCATTGCACGTGATGAGAGTTCAGACAGGAGGCAGGTCGCACATGAACTCCCCAGCATGAAGGGATGCAGCGGTGCTGAGAGTTGACCTGCCAACTCGGAAGAAACAGTGTCCTACGCCACGTGCTACGCAGCTGCCACTTGGGTTACCCAGGATGGAGGAATGCACAGCGGTGCTGATGAGAGACACCTGTCAACTCGAAAGAAACTGTGTCCCCAGCCATGCACTACACGACTACCACCTGTGCGTTGCCTCTACTACAAGTTCCATGCCACTGGCTCAGAAGGAGGGGCTGAGCGGTTGCCGCGTATGCATGATGGCCCTACTACAGGTTCCACGTCACCCCCTTTGCAGGGTACACCGGCTGCCACTTGTGCATGGCCTCACAAAGAACTACATGTTGCCGCCTTTGCCAGAAGGTCCAAACTAGCAGGAGCCTCCACGCCCAAAACTACGGACTCCTGCGGGCTTGACCCCCAAAGTGTAGGGCGAGAAGGCACCGAGGACCAAACGAAGCATCGGTGCTAGCAAGTGGTACTTGTATTGGGGCCTGCTTCACTAGCCAGGGGGCCTGCCTACTGGGCAGGAAGCTTTTCTAGAAAGCTGGGAGCAACAATGCGACGCTTTCACTGACCTCCACGTCGGAGTCGTATTCCACGAGCGAGAGGGCGGGCCTCACGTTCTCAGCCCCAACCTGCGTCAACAGCACCGCCATCAATCACATGATCCACATGATCACAGGCTACAGCCGCCCTTGCTGAAGGTGTCCACGAACAGCAAGCACACATGGCTCAGAGAGAGCATGATTGAGATAGATCTATGTTTGGCCCTCAGTTGGCCCTCAGCTGCGGCCAGAAAAGCCCACAGGGGCCAAAGGGAGATGATGAGATGAACGTCTTAGCCACAAACGGAATAGTGCACTATCATGTTGATGTGCACAGGCAACCAAGCAGATACAAACTTCTAAAGGTTGAGCAATGGATTTTCTAAACGGCCCCGATCGCTCACAGCACTTGTAACAGTTTGACGGTATGGCTGCATGCATCGGGCGAAGAGAACGTGGGCACAAGTCGACAGGTGTCTTACCAGGCGAGCTGCGGCAGCCTGGACCTGTGAGGGGATCTTCCTGGCATCGATCTTGTTGAGCGGTATGAGAGTGACGCGCCTTTTGAGGCCCCCCTTCTCCAGAAGCAGCTTTCCCGTGTGCTCCGTGTCTACCACCACGTTGTGAAGCCTGCCCCCTGCCACCACCTGTACCAAATCTCCACAAGAAGGCAGTGTGCAGCCACAAGGGTGACAATGTGATCCCAGGTTCGAAAGCGCTCGTCCTTCCCATCGTTTCGAGACTCCAGAGATTCTTCAGAGCCATAACTGTTGACTACATGGCTACTCCCTTGGCTGGCTTGAAGCTCTCAAGGCTATCAACGCGGCCACTACACCTGCACCTCTGCATTTAATCTGTTGGATTCTCATTCTGGAAGGATGAGCAAGCTTCTGCATGAAGTTTCTGCATGAAGCTTCTGCACCTATACGGCTGAAGTGTTGGCAGAAACCTAGCAGACCATATCTTGCTGTCAAGTGCTTGGAACGACGTGCTCTGAGAAACTTGCCAGCAAACGATGGTGCTCATTGCAGGTGTAGGTGAATGAGCGCAGAGTCTTCAGGCTGGTTATGTTCAGAGGGCAGCTTCTGAAGGAGTATTTACGCACCTCCAAGGCAGTCGCTGCAGAAACGTCTCGCATGCTGAAGAGTCGGGCCACCACCCCCTTCACCTTCGACCGGTTAAAGCCCTTTTCTGGGTTGTCGTAGGTGAAGCCCACATTCAGGTTGGCAGCGAGCTCTCCCACCTTGGATTTCAACCTCTTTGTGCTGTCACCTTTCTCCTTCTTGATCTGCAGAGGGGAACAGGCATTTGCGTACAATGAGATAAGGGATACGTGCTGCTAAGGAGTTCATCATGGGCCACAACTTATTTTGCCCATTCGAGAACATGCCACTGCACTAGCATTTTCTAGCATTTCCCAACCTCCAGTGCATTCTCAAATTACCGTGAGTGTTTCTGTTGCTTCTACCTTCAGCCAGATACACCTGTGAGGATGTGCTTGGTTGACTTTTAAATTCAGATGGTCCCACCTCCATATCACCCCGCAGAGTGAAAATGCCCATGGTTTTACATACTCTATGCAACACATAAGACTCTACTCCAAATTTATCACTAGAAGGCCCTGTAATAAACCTTCAAAGTAATATGAGTCAACCACCATATCCAACATAGAGAACTCTACTCCCATTCACCATTGGTATTCCCATTCACCACTGCTAGGCCCTGGAAAGGTAGCACTAGATACGCACAGATTCAAGCTCAGCACCATGAGCCTCGTCGTAGTTCTGAGCAGCCAAGGCCAATGTGCACTTGTCCATCTCAGCCTTCATGGCTGCCAGCTCTGCTTGAAGGCCATTGGCCTCCTTTTGTTTTCCCTGCAGAAGCTTGCGTTTCTTCACCAGCTCCTTTTCCAAGTGCTGAATTGTGAGCTTCGCCTGCTTTGCCTGAGTCTGAGCCTCCACAGCTGCAGCCTTGGCGTCATTGATTTTCTCCGCAAACGATTTATCTTCACCCAACTGCCCGCTCCTTCCTGCTTGGACACCCTGCCATGCTAAACGCGTAGTGTCAATATAGGCCCGTTCCTCCACTGCTGCCCTTTCTCACTTGATCGAGTCTAAAGTGTGTGCACTAGCCTCTCATGCCAATGAACAAGAGCCGCAAGTTCTCACAGAAGCTGAAAGATGATACTATTCAGGCCTTGCTAGGTACTTTAACACTTGTAAATTATGCATGTCCAAGGGCCCTTCTAAGGCAAACACATGCCATGTAGGGAGTATTGAGTGGCAAGTGTTACTAATGCTTACCTCGTACTCCAACTCTGCATTTGACAAAGCAGTTGCTAGCTCGGCAACCTTGGCTGACAAAGCAGCAAGCCCTTCTTCAGCCTTAGCGAGTAAGGCCGCTTTTTCAGCAACGACAGAATCCGATTCTTCTTCACTTTTCCGCAGCTGCAAGTTACCAAAATCCGAATTGACAATTAGAAGTAGCAGTTGTACATATTGCTGAATCGTCTTACGTCCAACAGGAGCTTCGTTGGAGCCATAAATTAATGTTGCGACACGAGAAGACTTTCATATCTTTGTGTGGTAAATTCCGACCAGGAAAGAAAACAATTCTGTTTCAATTGATGTCTGTTCCCTACCTGTTCAGCTGCACTTTTCTCAGCCTGGAGGTTGTTGTCCTCATTAGACCAAGCTGTGGTGTCTTTAACGAGATCTTTGGAAAGGGCATCTACTGCTAGCGCAAGACTTTCCATTGCTGTTCCCATTTCCTTTTCCTTCTTTGCAGAGAGGTCCTTCATAGCAGCTTCTTTCTGTTCTGCTTCCAGGCAAAGTGCTTCTTCCTGTCCTTCAAGCTCTGCTACTGCTTCTTTTAGTTTGTCAAGTTCCCCAACTGCGGCATCTTTTCTTTTCTCTGCTTGGAAGAAGTCATATGCTATGCAGTAACGCTGGAGCTTCTCTATGTCAGAGTTGCCTTGAGTCCACTGCTGATAATCCGCCCTTTCTTTCCTCAGCTTCTCTAGTGCTGGCAATATGTTCTCCGCTAACACCCTGTCTATTTCATCAACTTTGATCTGCTTCTTTTCCAGTGTTTTCAAGGCCCCTTCCTTCTTTGTCTCATACATCCTTGTCCCTGCTGCTTCTTCCAGCATAGTGAGCGTCTCAGGAGGCTTCATGTTCAAAACTTTTGTAATGCGGCCTTGCATGATTAGGAAATGAGGATTGTTGACGTTCAGACCTACAGAGTGGAAAAGGTTTTGCACTTGAGATGGCTGCGCCATTCTCCCATCAATGAGATATTTATTGCGTCCTCCGAGGACAATCTGCACAACAATAGCTTTGTGTGTGAGTCGACTATGCACTCCATTCCACAAACCAATGTACCATACATGTGCCACTAGATTCCTGTAATGATTCAGAGAAATTAATCATAAAGAAAAACACTTTCAGCTACCCTGGATGTAAACACAGTACCTGTCTTGTGATGGTAAGCTGTGGATGATCTTCAAAACCAACAGGGCTTGTTTTCTTGTCCGAGTTATTGAATACGATTGATACTGTTGCTTTTGTGATACCCGCTTGACCCTGCTTATATACAAGCTCCTGAAGACTGGCAGCTCTGACATTGGCCAAATTTGTTATGCCTAACACGAAACAGATAGAGTCAAGAATATTTGACTTCCCGGACCCGTTCAAGCCGGTTATCGCATTAAAATATGGATCAAAATGAGAAACTATTGTTCTCTTTGCATAAGACTTGAAGCCATCTATGGAAATCTCTTCTATATACATGTTGCTACAATATGCGTCAAGCTAATAGTGTCTGAGATGAATGGAGTGTAATGCACTACAAAACATGATCAAGTGTCTGATCTTAAGGTGGGGAAGGTGAAACAAAGCACTCAGCGCGTCGTTCTGTCATTCCTGAGGTCAGAGCCTTGGTTTTTAAGCACCCTCTGCAAGGTCCTCGCATATATAGAATTGTGATTTTCTAAAGTATGTAGCGGAGTCATCGCGCCTAAGCTTACGCAAACGTATTGGCGCCTGACAAGATCACTAAAATTGGAGAAGAAGGGAACTGAAATTATGAACCTTACGCGTCTGTTTGAAGTGCACTAATTTGAACCGTCTCCATGCCGTTGGCGGGAGAAACGTTGTGGCAGAACGTTTGAAGACCCGAGTCCCGACCTTCAATGAACGGTGGAGTCGAACGTTGACCTGTATATAAGGGAGTCATACAACCTCAGCAGGCGTTCAATTTGACTAGACGTCAACCTTAATCTAAGCTGTCAGCACGTTTCTATGTGCAACGACCAGCGACGACTGTATAGGATACACTGGCATGCACTGCCATCAGACTGCCATCAACTGGCATACCTCGAGCAACCTCTGGCAACAAGTGGCCGTGACAATCGGAGCAGTTCCATTCAATTGCACTTGCACTTGCGATGTTCCAAAATTATTAAATTGCTTCGTTAGTATTGCAAGTCGTGCGCAAAGGTTCCCGCTCTATTGACTATTTTCGTAAAATGTAAAGCTAAAATCGGCTGGAAATCCGAAAAGTCTGTTATCGTGACGCAACCGAAAAAGTGTCGACCCGAGTTTTGAAGGGAGCTATCCAGGAGCTATCACCCAATGCGATTGCATATCTATCACGTCTCTCTTGTTGCCATTCTCAAGCTCTCTCGAGTGTTAATGCTTAATGCTGTGATCAACTTTTACAGCTTACACGCTGCTGGGGTTATGCAGGCCACAATGCATATGAGTCCATGTACGATGACGTGGGCATACCCTTGAATTTCTCCTGCATAATTTGTGGAGGGTCCTCCACCAGGTCCCACTCAGCAAGATGTCAAATTCTGTAATCCTCAGTTCAGGAGTTTATATCCTGCGGCCAATTCTTCCGGCATGTTATTCTCATGTACAAAGCAACACCTTTACATGGGGGATGACCACATTTACAATATTGAAAGTACGAAGATATAGACTCCAAATGTGTCAGGTGGGGATAAATCATGCAGCTAAAGCAAATTTACCGGCGAAGCACGATGGCGCGTCTCTGGTACCGTACTCCTCTGCCCCGTCCCTTGACTCTGGGCGGCTACAATCCGTCACCGGTCCTTCCACTTGGCTGGGTCGCCAGGTGGTGAATGAAACGACGTGGGTGCACTCCTTCACCGACTCCGATATTCGGGAAATTGACGCAGCTCTGGCAAGCATCGAGGAACGCAACCTCAGCATCGTCAGTGTGACGAAGGAGGACTTTCGCCTCCCCACCCTAAGCCATCTCTTAGCCAGAGTGGAAGAGCACGTCCTGCATGGGAGAGGTTTCTTTCTTCTCAGGGGACTTCCCGTGGGGAGGTACAGCAGATGGCAACAAGTGGCAGCCTTCTGGGGCATAGGGGCACACCTGGGTTGGGCAGTTTCTCAGAATGGGAAGGGCCATATGGTGGGCCACATAAGGGACCTCGGCAACGACTCCTCACAGTGAGTTTTGACATCCTCTGCCACCTGGCTGTTGACTCAGCTCCCAGCTCACCTCCCAGCTCACCTGCCAGCTCACCCGCCACCTCAGTTGCAGCAGCGTCCATTGCTGCCAATGTTGTGCATGGCAAACCTAGGGGGCCAACACGTGTGTCCAAGCACCTTCTGCTTGCCAGGTCAGCTGCCAGGTCAGCTGCCAGCTCATCTGCCAGGGCCGCTGCCAACTCTGCTGCAGCAGCATCATCCTTCATGCTGGATGCTCTTGTCTGTGGAAAAAAATGGAGGGTGCTGACGGCCTGGCCTAGCCCTGGCAGCCTACCTCAGCTTGCACAGCTGGCGCTTTCTGGCTGGAGATGTCACCCCCCTCACGCACGTCCCAGTGCATGCCTGCCGCCCGGTCAGCGCACATTCTCGCATCATCCAAGTCTGTCCCTCTCAGTTCCCTCTCTGGGCGCCTCTCACGCCCAAGTGCGTCTCCCGCTCAGTCACCCCTTCTCACTTGCGTCCCAGTCACGGGCTCACACGTCCCTCCCTCGAAACGGGCGACAACCTCACACTTACTCAAATTGCGCAAAACGCTATCAAATCTGTCGCCAAATCCAGCCCTATGGCATTGTCTGAAGAATTGACAGGTTGGAAAATTGCTGCACTCCACTTGCACCCATTGCCCGAAACAATAAGAAAAAGATCTTCAAGGATCTAAGGAAAAAAAGGAAAAAAAAGGAAAAATAATTTTAAAAAAAAAAAGATCACAATGACATGTCGACAGTCGTAAGCGCATGGTTTAAGCGGGTAAAGTTGAGTGCAGCCCCACGACGCGCATCTACACCACCCGGGCGGCGCAGCCGTACCACACCGACTCCTGCGACGTGGTGGCCCTGCTGTGCCTCCAGCCCGCCAGGTGGGCGTGCAAATGCTTCCCTCCCACCTAACCCTAAGTCCGAAACCTCGACTCCCTATACGCCGTGACTCTCAGCCCGCCCCTTCGTTTGCCTTTGGCCTGCGGCGCTTCTGCGGAGAGGGCCTGCCCCCGCTTCCAGACTGAGGTGATTTGCAAGAGCCGCGCAGGCAGGCACGGTGGGGCATGCTCGTATGCGCGCGCGTGTGTGTGTGTGTGTGTGTGTGTGTGTCTCTCCGTGTGTGAATCGGGGTCAAACATGGTCGAAATGCGTGTCCAGAACTTAGGGGTTTGACTGCAACGGGGACACGGGGCCTTGTTGGCCGGCGGCCAGCCTCTCTGCTGCTCCAAACTTCTTCTGCGATGGGGGGGGCGCTTCAGGGCTGTCGGGCTTAGGGTTCCGGAGCTAGGGTTGAGAGAGTTAGTCAGGGTGCAGGGGTTTTGGCCTCGTGTTGGCCTTCCGCTCCAGGCTCCAGGATTTGGGTTTGGGTCTAAGCCAGGACGCAGGGCTCAGGTGTCCAGACCAGGGTCTAGGTCTAAGTCGGGTGCAAGAGATTAGTGGTCAGGGTTTAAGGGCTTTAGGTTCGAGATGTGGTCGGAGGGTTTAAGCCGAGGCGCAGGGCTCAGGACTATGGATGGGGAAGGCGTAGCAGAAACGAGCGGGGGTTTGCACTTACCCCTCGACCGGGGTCGAGCAACTGCACTTGTCCCATGCATGCGAGTGCGTGGTCAAAGTTCGATGACGAGTTAGCGGCCCCCCCGCAGAACCCGCAGGCCCAGGCAAGGAGAAGGTATGTGTGGCGGAGGTGCCAGCTGGCATGGCTGGCAGGCGGGCCCGAGCAAGCAGACGTGTGTTCTTTTTTTCTTCTTTTTTTTGTGAGGGGAAAGTGTGCGAGAGGGAGGGCCGGGGGGTGGAGGTATTTCCACCACTGCCGCAGGCGTGGCCGCTGCTCAGGCAGGCATGAGTGAAAGCGTCAGGATGGCTCTTAGACCCCCAGCGTATTGCATGTGACTCTCCCATTACAAGAGTAAGAGTAAGAGCAGCCGCAGAAGATCCCAAGCCTCTCAATCGGACACCCCCAACTCTACCCTATTTGTTGAGTGGCCGCTGAGCCAGCTGGCCGCTGAGTCAGCTGGTCGCCGGTCTAAGTGGGCAGTCAGTGCGCGAGTGAGCCAGTAGCTTAGCCAGCCGCTGTGAGCGGTGGGCCGGGAGCCCTAAGCCCTGGACCCCGAGCGCAAACTCAAGCAGGAAGGCCAATGATGCCGGACCAACGAGGGGACGGTTGGGCTTTGTGCTGCTGTGTGGCTGACTGTGAGCATGTGCGCGCCTCCGTGCACATGTGTGGCTGACTGTGAGCATGTGCGCGCCTCCGTGCACGTGTGTGGCTGACTGTGAGCATGTGCGCGCCTCCGTGCACGAACGCGCGTGGGTGTGTGTGATGCACACGTGAAGGGAGCAGGGAGGGCGGCACCAGCAGCTTCAGCAGCTCCGCCAGCATCTACAACGCCATGCTGCAGGTGCAGTGCTCGCCCTCGTCCTCCACCACCACCACCACCACCGCAACCACCACCGCGTCCATCACCCCTACCACCACCACCACCAGCTGCCACTTGCTTCATGGGGTTGTGCCCCCCTCCGCTCCCCCCTCCGCTCCCCCCCCC
>WELA01013479.1:425008-435218 GCA_009602735.1 Mesotaenium endlicherianum | reverse complement strand
CCCCCCCCCCCTTCTTACCACTTTTCCTTGCATGAACCACCCCACCCTCTTGCCTTCCAAGACTAGATTATTGCGGATAGACAGGTGCTCTGATGTAATGCACAGTTTGAGTGTCGCTGACAGACCTTGGCACCTGACTGGAGCAGAGAAGGTTTCAGCTGCTAGATGACGAAGTTATGCTGGGGGCAGATAAGCCCTTGCTTCTTTGCCCTCTAAGGTTCCTCCATGCTACTTGCATGAGCAGCCACTTGAAGTGCTTTCCCTGTCCTGCTCAAGCTGAGTAGGATGAGAGTACACACTTGAGGTGTTGTGCACTTGAGCCTAATGGGGGTGCATACGAAAATACAGCTGTCCTTTCCTCCAGCTTTTGACACCTTCTGGGGGGTCATCATGGGCGACTTCGGGTGATTGTGACATGCAGGAACTGGCAGAGCTAGTGAAGGAGGACTTTGGCAGCATTGACATCCTTGTTCACTCCCTGGCCAACGGCCCTGAGGTAGAACCTTCTCTCAATCCCGTACCTGCCGCTCGGCATGTCATGTTGTTATCAGAAATTATCATCAACGGACGTAGACTTTTTTTGGAATGGCCCCCCCAGTTGTATTGATCTGATAGATGTCTAAGGATTCACGATCAATTTGTTCACTCCGGAGGTGGTATGGAGTTCTTCAGTAGGGGGACAAATATGTGACTGCTATTCTCTTCTCACTCACGCGCCGGTCCCTGTGGGAGAAGATGCCAACTTCAAAAGCAATTCAGAGGCAACTCTAGGTCAAAGAACGCAAGAAAAGGCATTTGTTGGCTGGTTTTCTGGCAACTCACAACGGCTATACTCCAAAAGGTTAGTGCATGAGATACATTTTTGGTTGCGTTTGTGGTCTCATTGTTAAATACCTCTCAAAATGACAGGGAAGAATGGCCCATTTATAAAGTCTTCTCCGTTGTGATGGGGGAAAAAAAACTGTATACCTGGGTTTCCTGACAGGTTAGTACACGTATAGGCACTCATCAAAAGCTAACCGTCAAAAACTGTTGCATGCAGGTCACCAAGGATCTCCTAGACACGTCGAGGAAGGGGTACTTGGCGGCTCTTTCTGCTTCATCGTACTCCTTCATCTCACTCCTCTCAAGATTTGCACCCATCATGAACCCCGGTGAGTAGAAAAACCACTCTTCCACTCCATATAAGCCTCTCATCAGCATACAATGTGTATTGGGTCAAGTGAGAAGATGAGTGCTGTTGTGCTGAAGGGCAAGCGAGCGGAGGACGGGACGTTAGAAACTAAGGGTAAGAGTAAGAGTAAGAGCTGGGACAGGGTCCAGGAATGTGCCTATTCCAGCAACGAGGCTTTCGGGGCAAGTGGCCTGCTAGTACTTCACTATGTGGGGAACCTCTGGCAATAGCGTGTGAGCAGAGCCAAGCCCAAACATCTAGAGTGATTCATGTCCTATTGCCACAAGTACTGCCACAAGTACATTACAACAGGAATGGAGGGATGCCCATAGGACTGTTGAGACGTGAAGGATCCATGATCAAGCTGGCTCTAGAGTAAGTGATGAGATGCCCAGCGCCCCAGTGCTTCCTGAGTGACTCTGAAGCAGGCCCTAGAAAGGGTTCACGTACACCGGGTGCAGATGCATACGTGCACTTTCCGCACAATCAGACATGAGAGGAGGGTATAGTTGCGCCATTGTCTTCTTAAGGGGAGGAATGTGAAAATATTATTTCCGGTTGAATAGTGTTGTGTGGGGAGGACTAGAGGCACTGAAGGTGCTGTTTGTGAGGATCGGCGTGTGACTCACGTCGTGCTTCCTCCTGGCTGATCTAACAATGCAGGTGGCTCCGCCATATCCTTGACATACATTGCATCTGAGAGAGCCATTCCAGGGTAAGCCAGCGCTCCACCTCACGCCTCTGTCCATGACGTCGCATACATACCTCTGGTGACTCACTCATAAGCTTCCTTTCTCGAAATTCGGTGGATAGCCTTCCTTCTGTGTCAGAGCGGAGAGGATACGAAGCTCATATCTGGCCAGTTGCAGCTCTTGGAGCTACGCCGCGCCCATCTCTGTCATAGCTGGAGGTGCAGCCTTGCACGTTTGTAGCACACCAATTTCCCGCCTCGTGACAGGTGGCCTCAGGGCCTTGAAGGCGTAGGACTTTGTGTGACTCACTGTTTTACGCTCGAGCCTGGTAAGTTGTCACTGGAGATCTCAAAGGAAAAGGGGTTGAGCATTTCTTGCAAAATGGGAACTAGTGCAAACCGCGAGGTATCTCCGTGCAGACCCTTTCCTGACTTAAGGCGAAAGTCTGCTTGTCCACTGGAGGACTTGTGGATGCTTCAGATAACAGCTCGGCTCCGATTGTGTGCAATCTACTCGAGTAGGTGGGAGTGAATTTTGCATGGCAGATCACCTCAGTGGAGCAGACTAAGGTGACGATGAGCAGCATGACCAAGAAACGAATCTGAGGTCAAAGGCTGGTGACAATACCACCCTTGGGGAATTCATGTCCTGTCAGGCCTGATACCTGCTTGGTGGGCGCACACTTACACTTGCTAACTGCCTTCGCTTGCAAACTCAAACTTCCACGTGCACTACTTTCCTGCCAATCATACACTTGCATGCCCTTGCGGAGGAAGTGCCTGTGGCTCTAAAGTGCTATCAAGGAAGCACTTATCTCTGATCCTCTCACACACAAACCTATCTTACAAATATGGCTGAGGCAGGTGTTGCTCGCTCGCTCACTCACTTACTCACTCTCTCACTCACTCACTCGCTCACCTGCCCACTCACTCACTCATTCACCCATTCACCAAGGCATCAGAAACCACCCCAGCGCGCTCTGCCCTTTTGAAGGCACCCTTCTGTGGGCCCCACCAGCTAGCTGTCATGTAGAGCTGAAGAGTAATTTCCCTGTCTCTCATCCAATTCTCTCAGATACGGAGGCGGCATGAGCTCGGCAAAGGCGGCCCTGGAGAGTGACACCAAGGTGCTGGCGTGGGAGGCCGGCCGCAAGTACAACGTCCGCGTCAACACCATCTCCGCAGGTCAGTACTTACCAACCTCCCAACAATCCCCCCCCTCNCCCCACCCTCCTTCCTGAAGGACTGAAGGGGGGGGGGGCCTTCTACCTTCTCTCCAAACGAGCGGCTCGAGGTTGACCGTGGTATCCCGTGGTGGTGGACGAGGGGGAAACGAAGTACAGACTTGCGTGTGCTGGTGGGGAAGTAGCGAGCAGTCTGTGTAGAGCCATGCGGAAGCGTTGCCTGACTCGCCCCCTGCCCCCTAGCTACTTGCTTGAGGCCCCAGTGGCGCACTTCTTTGGCAACACTTCTGGTGTCTGCTAGCTGCGGGCATCCCTAGTAAGCATGGCTTCAGGGGACGGGGCGGGGGCAGAGTTGGAGGTCTTTGTGGGAGAATGATATCTTTTAAATGACGAGTCCACACTGCAGCAGGGAGAGAGTTGCTCTGGGTGGGCGTTTGAACGTTGCAGCTAGCAGCAGCGGCAGGACCTAGTGCTGGAAACAGGGGCAGGAGCAGGAGCAAAAGCACTGGTTGGCACTGCGTGCCTGCTAGCTTGTGCGCCAGCTTTTTCTTCACAATGCTAAAAGAGGAGCGAGATTCTCCTGAGCAAACGGGTTAACAATATCCCTTAGCTGATGGATGATGTGGCACTTGAATCAACAAGCTTCCTAAACTTTCTATCCGATGTCAGCAGTTTTATGAGGTGAAAAGCGAGAGCTGACGACAGCGTCGTTAGAATCTGTATCTCAGAAATTAAGAAAGAAATAAAAATAAGAAAGAAGTGGGTGCTACTCGACTTCTGCGCAGGTCCTCTGAGGAGCAGGGCAGCCAAAGCCATTGGCTTCATCGACGACATGATCAACTACTCCACCGCCAACGCGCCCCTCCAGAAGGAGCTCGACTCCGGTACGGCCCCTCGGCCCCGCTCCTTCTATTGCCCATGAGCATACTCATCGCTTTCTCACTGGGTCTCGTGGTCAATTACCCCAATTTCCCCTTAAAGCGCTATAACTACTCCTTGAGATTCTTGTTGCTGCTGCACATGTACGTCAAGACACTGGCAAGACCACTCTGGAAGGTAGCTTGTGAATTTATTGAGCTTGCTTGTTATGCGACTGACTGACATTGCTGGTGATGTCATCCTGGTGCCATTGACAGGGTAGAGTAAGGAACTAACTCAAGCCGCTGTACTTGGAGTGAGAACAAAGGTGCAGGTGCCGAAAAGCCTCCGCCAAGTCCAGCTGCAGCACCTCGAAGAGTACGCGTGCTGTCGATGCTGATCTCTGATCTCTGATCTCTGCCGGGAAGTGTGTCGTCGTGGTGAGCAGATGAAGTGGGAGCGACAGCGGCCTTCTTGTCCTCACCGCTGGCCTCTGCCATCACCGGAGTGACCCTCTATGTGGACAACGGCTTGCACGCCATGGGGGTTGCAGTTGACAGCCCGTGCGTTGCCAGCGTGGCCAAGGCACCAGAAAAGGCTCCTGCAACTGCCTGAGCGCTCCTTGCTGCTACCGTGTACATGGCAGACATCTTGCTGGACAGTTGCAATCTTGCGAGTCAGAACAGCAAGCACTAGAATTTTTTTGCATGCACGTCGCTAATATTTTGCATGCCTTACACGCATGCTTCACTGCTTTCAGTCTCATAGAGGTTGAAAGAACACGCAGTGTCTTTTGTACAAAAGCGAAGGCTAAGCATAGAAGTTAACTGCACGTGCAAGGCTATTGTTGAGCAACGGCGACATCTGCTTCTAGTGTGTATGTTGCTTGTCTTGTGAGCTACGATGATGCAAAATAGAGCATTTGACAATTTGTATTAAAATTGCCTGATTTTGAAAGAAAGAAGGTGATTTTAGAAAGAATAGTAGGAGTAGTAGTATGCTACAAATTGCGCGTCATCTGTTCTTGTCTAGTCCTTTCCTACATGCTGCTACGCTTATCTGTACTTGAACAATACTAACGGTCAAGACAACTTTATTCCAACTCCTAAACAACACTATGGATTGGCAGTTGCACTCTTGCTGTGTTGAGGTTGTCCGTCGAATCGCCGCCGTTGGTTACTGCCAATCGACAAATCATATTGTAACCCTAACAACAACCACACTATTGTGCATGGCTAAGACTATTGCTGGCACCAACTTCGTTGCCTGCCTCGTGCCTCTCCCAGTGAAGTGGAGGCTTAGAGGGGTGGGTGGGTGGGTATGTGTAGCAGCTACCTTCCTGCTGCGATGAGGCTTCTTTGCAAAGAGAAGCCTTATGAGGGTTTCGTTTGTCGATGAAACACAACACGTATGAAATCGATCAAATTTGAACACTTGTCAAACTTTGGTTTGCGACATTTCATGTCGCAAACCTCCAATTTTTCTGACATGGGTACTGTTGTATCATTATAGTAGCCTCCATACTGCTACAACCTGCCGGCACAACTCATTGAACTTGTCATCTCAATGTTTATGGTTGCACTATGCCCTGGAAGCTGTGTCAAGCGTGTGTCATGCCTTCTGGGTACTTAGCCTCTGGCACATATTCAAGCTCACATACAACTTCCCCCGTGAAATATCTTGTCTATGACTTCAATCTCTTGAATCGCACAGGGGAGCAAGTTGCTCTTTTTATGAAAGGTTAATGGCAACCAGAGTTTCATTCACAACCTCACGAGATGCTTGAATAGTAGTCTGCGACACGTATCAAGTGTGTAACTCCTCTAGTGCCACCCTGTAGGTGATTATTCTTCATATATTAAAGATACATGCTTAATTGGTGCCAGGGCCACACATGGTTCCACCGCATGAAACTAACTTTTCTCTACAGGCTGTTGATCTGCGCTGGCTCTTTGTGCATAGTACCATCATGGTCTTATACATCTTGGGGAGAGCTAAAGGTCTTGAAAGTGGAGGAAAGGAGCTAGCCAAAGCGAGTCACTTTGTCGAGTCTTGTGAGATTAATTCTTGATAAGAAGCAGAAATGTTGTACTGAATCTCTTTCATGCTAAGTAGGGTCCTTGAGTTTGTATGTAAACATGTCATTTTGAAATTTTGGGTGTGGATTGGTCATCACTTCTCTAGCAAACACTCTTCCGAGACGTACCCACAAACTAATTTATAAGGACGGTCACCATATATATTCTTTCCTTAATGAATGTCATCAATAAGTCCATAATCGATGTTCTAGATGATTAAATCTGGCAATAGAAGTGCAAAAGAAATGAACACTATGCACAAGCAACACAAAGAGTACAGTATGTGTCTCAATTGTGTACCCCGGTATACCTACCACTTGCATGGCACAATGGCACAGTGGTGGTTACTTGAATATGAAATAATTGCAGCACCGCTGGCCTCAAGCTGGTCCATCTACATTGTTGAAATGAGCAAAACCCACAGTTGTGTCTAGTTTTTCTACAATACATCACTAAATTGATCTTAGTTCGTGACTAAGCTATGAGCATTATTACTGTTGTATACGCACCAAACAAAAGTCGTACAAATGAGACCAAAACATGACTCTGAACCGCTTTACTTCACATGAAACATTGAAGCACGGATTGATTGAATTGGACGTATATGTTAAATACAGCGACAAAGATCGTATATGCAGTTGCGCGATCCAGTTTTGAGCCTATCTCTTAAGTGTCGTTAAACTTAGACAATACCATGCAAAGAAGATGCACACCAAATACTCGACTTATCCAAAGCAAGATGATATCTCAGTGTAAACAGGTTTGTGAATTCTTGTCAAAGCCTACATTGCTATTCAGCGAAGTTTTACCCTGTGTCACGTTCTTGATTCCTCACAAAAGTTTGCTTGAGGAAGCAATTCCATCGCCTAGCTAGGGTGAGAAACTGCACCCTTGCTGCTGTCTGGTGCTACACATTTCATTAAATTCCGCCCTGGAGGAAGCACGCCAACGCATGACGTACAAGAGCAGCAACTCACATTTTCACAAAAGCTTTACAAGCGCTCTTAAGATTGCAGGATCACGGGTGAAACTACTTAAGCATGTATGCCTAAATAGCCCTCACACAACCTAGTCGCAAAAAAAAAAAAGGAGCTTTCCCCAAGCCCTGTCCTTTTTCTTTTCTTTTTCTTTTTGTTGGGTGTTAGACCTGAAGTAACGAGACTAAACAAGGACCACATCCCTGCCTCCTCCCTGCTACACCACTTTTTTAAACTTCACAATGATGCCACTAGCGAAGGCTGACCTTGAGCTTTCCGCCCACTGCCTGCCGCACCTTCGCCTGAAAGTCCACACACCAACCAGGCACGTTGTGTTTGTTAGAGAATTATTCGCACAAGTGAAGGCTGGGAAGCCTTGATGCCAACACGTGGCTGCCACAACACGTGCATGCTTAGATGCATAACGGTGTCAACGACGCGTCTTGGCACCCAACACTCAACACGCCCTCTGGAGGGAGACTATATATAAAGCTTATAATTACGCAATGTGTACAAATAGGAACTAGTAAAGAACCATGCTACTATAATATTTGTGATCGAATCCTGACGTGGACCACGACGCCAGCAACGACGCCAGCAATGGCAGCCGCAAAGCAAAGCAATCAGTTGTTCAAATGCCATGAACCTTATAGCTTCGGGATATGCCCGAACAAAGTCAATAGCCGGGGCGAAGGGAGGAGGAGCTGACCTGCATGTCGTTCACCTCCTCGTCCGTAAGGGACCTCTCCATCGATCGGTACGCGATGCGATAGCAGTGGCTCGTCATCCCCTTCTTGTTTGTAAAGTTGTCAATCAGCTTCACCTGCGCGCGCGCGCACGCTCGACCACGCGCACACACGCACACCCATGCGCACGCGCCCACATACACACACACACACAAAAATACACAGGAATACATGTTGAGATCTAAGCCAGCGGGTATGCGAGGTTGCCCTCGTGATTGAGGGGGGCAGGCCAAGCCAGGTGGCCCTGGGCAACAAGGGGAGGGAGCCAGCAGGAGAGCTTCAGCAAATGGGTCGATAACGATGTAGACGCGTCTCAATGTCTGTGGTACTGCACCCAATCTTTGCCGCACTCATCAAGAAAGATTTGGGCTGCAAAGGCCTGCCACACAACCTTGTTCTTATTCCTACTATTGCAACCGCTAAANACACACACACACACACACACGCACATCCCCCGCCCTCCCCCCCCAGCGCACAGGGCTTTCGTTCATCCTCTGGCCCCCCCCCACATGCAGTCGCAGATGGGTAGACCTGCGATGGAGTCTGACGATTGTTGGGGGGCTTATGCAAGGCCCAGTGTGGAGCTGGCGCTTCCATGGACCAACTTGCATGCATCCATGGACTGCACCTGGGTCCTCTGCGAGCGACAGGTGGCACCCGCGGCCGGCACACTAGTATGGATTGAGAGTCGGGCTCAGGCTACGCTGGGCGCCAAGCTCTCAAGGAAACACGCACACACCAGCACACACCACACACATACACACCACAACAGAAAGACTGCAACACATTCTTCACAAACACTCGCACTCACGCAGAAGNCCACCCCACCTGCTCCCCCCCAAAACACAAGAACACACAACACAGGGAAACACACACCTCTTCGGCAAGGTCGCCGGCGATGCCTCGCACAATCTCGCACAAGTTGTTCTCCGTGAACTCGTTGTTGATCCAGAAGCTGATGTCCTTGTAGCAGGGGGGGTACTGCACACCCACCCACGCAACCACCCGCACACGCACACGCTCCGCACGCGATTAACAGACCAAGACGATTCCGCGCTACGGCAGAGCAAGCTGGCACTCACATGCTACGTATCACGACAAGAACCAGGAGGGCGGGTGTTCTGGCTTTGCCAGAAAGCCCCGCCAGGAGGAGCTTTCTTTGCGTGTTGCAGAAAGCGTTGACAGGCAGGAGCGTGCTGCAAGAGGCGCAAGTGCACGAAGGCCCGACACAGGAGCGTACGGCCCGCTGGCTGACACCGTCGTGCTCTGCAGCACTCAGATCGATGGGGGCCATCGTGTGGGGGTGCGCGCGCGCGCGCCCGCGTGCGCGTGACTGGATCGCGCCAGGCCCTTGAGGGCTGCAGCAGTTCATCGCAAGAGCCTCTGTGCATGCAATGAGGCGGTAAAGTCGATGTGGCTATGCTCCTCCTGTGCTTCTCCTTAACGTGCGTCTGGGCTGCGGCGCGCATGCGCGCCGCATGCACGAACGGATGGACCAGGGAAGGCGGGCACGTGCGACGCGTGATCGCAGAGCGCGCAGCGCGTGCACATATGAGCGGACAAAGATAGTTTCTGCAGGGGGTGGACAGGAGATGGTGCAGGGCTGGGGGCTTTGCTAGCACCCAGACGGGGCTCCAGATATGAGCCCATATGTTTGAGGATAAGCAGGAGGATGCGGCATTCAAAGCTCAGGGTTTGGGGTTTCCATTAGGGTTAGGCTTAGGGTTAGGATCAGGATTGTGTACAATACCTTGGAGTAGCTCTTAAACTTGAGACCCAGCTGGCCCTTCTTGAACTGCGCTCCCCTCCACTCCACCTCAAAAAAGGCCCGGCCCCATTCCCCACCCCCCACCCCGTTCACGAGGAGGAGGAGAAGCACAAGTGGTCTGTTAGCCTCACCTCGTCTCAACTTAGCTAGGGTGACCGGCGTGGCTCCCACCGTGTCATTGGGAGCAGATGATGCATGCAATTGCAGAGCAAAGGCACGTGTGTGTGTGTGTGTGTGTGTGTGTGTATGTGAGTAAGTGATTCCGAGAAGTACAAAGAACATGGATCCGTACGTACACATACACCCTTGCACACACACTGCAGACATACAGATCCACAGACATGTGTGCATGCATACATGTTGTTATAAACATATACAGACGAGGACATATGAATGCATACTTGTAACCCCCGCAAAGTATTGAATGTTTACACATATTGCACAATCGTTGTGTACACCCTGGTACAAGCGCATCTACAGGTACGTGTGCACAAGTGCGCGCATTTGTGTGAAAAATATCATGCACATTCTTTCTTCAACCAAAGATTTGTGCAAAATCCCTCCCAGGTTCGGGTGCACCCCTCGGCAGGCAAGCATGTCACAGAACGATCCGCACTATCAGAGCAAATATGATTCACATTCATCAGGTACCAAACAGCTACTGAGGTGCGGGGGAAGCGGGAAGAGGAAGAGGAGGGCAGGAGAAGGAGGAGGGGGGGGGGCAACTGAAGAAG
>WELA01013479.1:382237-399601 GCA_009602735.1 Mesotaenium endlicherianum | reverse complement strand
CCCCACTCTCCCACCGCCCCTCCCCCCCTCCCTCGCCGGGACATAATGCCAGCTCCTCTACTGGTTCCAAGCTTCACACATGGGTGTGCGTGTGTGTACGCGCGCACACATGTGTGTGTGTGTGTGTGTGTGTGTGTGTGAGAGAGAGAGAGAGAGAGAGATGTGTGTCTGTCTGTGTGGCCAACCCGCTGGGTGTAGCAGCGAGTGCAACAAGATCGAGGAGACTCTGTGATTGGTCAACCACGCGTCAAAGAAACACAGGGGAGCTTGCAACTGAATGTCTTCCAACCTGATAGTGTGCTGGTGGCAGGCTCACTGCTTCTTGGGTGCGCAGCTGTGCTTCCCCCCTTGCCTTTCTTGCGCTTGGGAGTGTGTCGCGCATCGTCCTTGCTCCGCACTGGGCATTGTGATAATTCGCAAGCGGGAAAAGAAAAGAAATCAGTGAAGACAAATTTATAGAAGCTACTTGCGCAGCTGCTCGCTCTGCTTGCTGCACAGCTGGGAAGCACGTACTTGTGCTTCCCTTGTCCTTTCGAAGTCCTGAAAGGTTGAAAGGGTGTCATTGCATAGTCACGTATAACAGCGGAAGTTGGGCTCAATAGGCTAACAGCGCCCCGTGTAGCCCTGCATCTATTAATTGCTGCCATTCATGCCTGCAACAGTCTCGAACATGACGAGACAACTGTGGCAACTGCGTCCTATTTCAGGACTACATGACAATGCTGCGCTCCTCGTTCACAAATTCCCCAGATAAAATTCCTGTCAAGCCTGTCAATGACCACGTCCACACCAATCTGATGATGACAAGTCAACTTTCGCATACGGAGTGCAAAGCTTGGAAGACTTTACCATAGGCAGAATCGAGCAGCCAATCATGCAACGACCTTCCTCCGGCAAGTCCAAACCACGGGTCACCCATTCAATGCTTCCTCAAATACGCTACGAACCAAGCTTTGGCCTTAAACGTGCAACAATAAAGTCTTGATCTGCAAAAAGTCTGCACGAAACGTAGAAGCAAAACGAAAAAGACATGGGTAATTGGTGGTTACTTCCCCAAAACACGCGCTTTGCAGCCAAGAATAAACTAGCTCAAATTCTCCAACATGCTTTCAGTGACAACCACATCGGCAGAAATTGCTTTGGTACAACGATGATCACCTTATCTTTAACACCAGTCGCCAGGCTCGAGGACAACCTTGCTTCAAAACTCTTACAGATTTGAAGTTTTCCCGTATAGAGAGATCAAGATAGATATAGTGTGCTCTCCTATTGTTGCTTCTGACTGGCTTCTGACGTAATATTGATGTCTACCTGTAATGTATCTGGGTGACTTGAAGTGCTGGTGTAGAGTGGTGTAGAGCACGACACGAAAACACAGAACTGGAAGTTGAAACAGCACACCTGTCCGTACGAAGAATCTCCATGAAACCTGTATTCCACTTTACTCTGCTATATTCGCATAAAATAGCATAATAGGTAATGTCATAAAGTACGCAACACTCTATCTAGCCTAAACTACTGGCATAAGTTCGCAACATCCTAGCCCGCCCTATCCTACCCTAGCCGAAACCCCTTACGGTCAAAACCCTAGATTCCTTCGAAGTTCCATGCAACTATATCCTGATCGACGTTGTCGAGCCTGTACATATTAAACGTACTGCCGCTTAGTCTCAAAGAATCAATAAATACGGGAAAGACCTGAAACAAACTCTGGAAAAACCTGGAATGAACTGTGCTTAATCAGGGAATAGATGCAAGTTGCGACAGTTAGCGTCCCATGGTGCCGATGCATATAAGTCGTTGCAAAAAAGTATTCTTTTCACGCAAAAAATGCATGTTTTACACGTCAAATCATTACTTAAAGCAAAACTTCAGCTGATTTGAATCTTGGTAGGTTAGTAGTAATATGCAAGGGCCTGGTTATTCGACCGCAACAACACGTGCTCGCTATGATACTTGGCCCCCTCTTGCAAGGCTTCCACCACCGCCGCCAACTCTCTTCTTGTAGAGGACGTAAGCAAAAGCTGTGCCTGGAGCTTACCCGCGAGGCACATTGTCAATGTAACCAGATCGTTATGCAATGCCGCCCCTCATCCATCCTCGCTAGTGATATTCAGTGGTCAAATGCACGTAAACGAGCATCAATCACACAAATAACAAACTCGTACATAAGCAAGGTAAATAAGCAGTCTTTTATGGTTTGCAGCCCTGGATTGAGATATTCTCTTAGTAGAACTGTACAGAGAGTTTGCCTCGTTTTTGAATGCCGAACTCGATGGCAGTCCTAGCATACGTACATGGAATGAATTTACAGTTCAACAGCAATGCGATGGCTTCGCATACCCGGGAGGTAACCTTGCAATAGGACATTAGCTAATCAAATCCGCAACCATCTCCCATTGTTCCAAGTTGCCATCTGCCTAAGATGTCATCTGGCCATTTGTGTAACATATCACAATAGATGCATTGCTTGGCGATTTGCAAGTTTCACTTAAGGCCGTCAGTTGGCTGTCAAAGAATGCGTTAGCAAGCTGATTTAGATACACTTCAAGTTGTTACTCTCGGGTGAGTTATTATACTGGACTATAAATAAAATTTGGCAGACTTAATGGAAGTAAATATTACATCTGATTGAACAGATATACCGACCAATATAATTATTTATTACATCAAACTTTCATCTCCTCAAAGTCAATTTTCTTAGCCTTGTTCATATCTTTATCCAATTAATCCCAATCCTTGTCATTCTTATTTACTTTAAGTTTCTTAAATGTTTCGTTAATCATCGACATATCATATTGGCAGCTTGCCAATATTTGTTTTATGCGCATGGTCAAGGTGTCCACATTATTTTGAGCTGCTTTTGTAATGGCGTCACTATTATCGTCATTCGCAGCATCTTGGATCATGCATCTTGAATCTTGTACGGCTAGTCGTTGACCTCCATTAAAGTCTTCCTCTCGGCTTTGTTGCTGCCAAAAAGGTTGTCAAATTCCCAAAACTCTCGCTCCATGCGGAGGCGCTTCAATTCCCTAGCCCTTGTCTCTTTCACCTCCTTCTCTTGAAAATTTTCATCCCCTTGCTGGAGAACTACGAGCAACTTCTAAAGGTGAGCATTATAAAAGTTTAAGGACATCTTATCCAAGTACAAGCTCTTGGCTCTCATTTGAACAAATTGCTTGGTGTAAAAGCATCGTGGTCCAGGTCGAAAGGTCTTTCTTGCTTGTTGGCTCCTCGAGTACCTTAACCCCGGCTGCCCCCTCGACTTTTAACTTTAATGACGGATTCTTCAATACGCTAGAAGTCCCTTTTCCACTGACCTTATTAACCTTTTTGACTCTATCTTACCAATGACACGAACGGAGGCAAAAGTTCAATGCAATCTTCTTCATTTCCCATGAGAAAGTTACCATGCACAGTAAAGACAAACTTAGAATGTATGGTGGTTTATTGTCGTCAGTATGGCGCCCCTCACATAACTCTTGTGAGGGGGAAATCAGTAAGCGCTGGCCTGTAGGCGTTCGGAATTGGAGATTTACGACGCGAAAGCGTTTGTCGTGAACTCTTTTTTGAAGCGGCCTTAGCGCGGCCCGCCTATTTGCGACCGCCATAAATTAGGGCTTGGCCATAAATTATTCTTCTTCTTCGCTTTCATTTAGGCACTGCGCCCTTAGGGCGCTTTTTGTGAGCGGCCATGGCGAGGAGGAGCGCGGCGGAGCCTCGCCTGGGCCGCAAGGTACTTTTCCATGGGGTCGTGGAAGAGGGCGCTGTTCCTCGCTAGAAGGGTTCGTGGGGTGGAAAGGTCGGGAGCGCACGCTGCTGGGGCAGCCATGGCCGCTCGTCGTTGCAGGCGGCCATAGCCGCCTGCCTGTTATTAGAGTGTTAGAGAGAGTGAGAGTGAAGGGGGAGTAGGCATGGTGGAGGGAGGGAGGGAGGGAGGGAGGGTCATTGTGTCGACTTTAAGCGTCGACAGCATTCGCACTGTTTCGACGCCTTAATTTGTTGCGATTGTTTGGCGGGGTCTGTGAGGGGACAATAAGATTGAACGAATGTACCCTCACAATATATTCGTATTGTCTGAACAAAATGAATTACATGCATGCTGTTGAGCGCAAGCGGCTGGAGTTTTGCTCACTACTTTGCTACCGTGCAATTAGGGCTACGTTTGGTTGGTTTACTTCACGATCGCGTCCGTACCAAATTTGAGTTGAGCTTTTTGGTAAGATTGTTTTTTGACCACAAAACACTTAGTATTTGGGAACATTTCATATATCAAACTGTCATTTTGCAATAGCTCGCGAAGTTGCACAGAGTTGATCTTCTTGATGGTGGCCCTTGACTTGTTTAGTCCCCTTTGAAAGCAATTCATTGACAACATGTCATGAGAGTCAAAAGCATGCGACAACATGTCACAGTCAATTTATATTGGTTTACATGCTCCGTAATTCGTCGTTCAAAAATCAATAACTAACGTGCCCAGTAGTGTCATGCCCCACGTTGGGCAAAATTGTACATCGCCATACTGTAGTCCTGAATGTTAAGAGACCGCCAAGGAAGTTTGCATCCTGACTTGGTGGTGCTCTGTGGTCAATTCCAACTTCCAATTCTTCAGTAGGTGGTCCTAGAGCATAAATGTGTGCAGCTTGTGGGCACTTGCGCACGCAATCATTCATTGCTTTCCATCCCACGGGGTGCCAAATAACAAATATATACTTTTTGCCAAACTTGCAAGTCGGTCCATCAAAGTCCTTGATTATTGATGCTAGGGTTGATAGTATTGAAATCATTTGTACAAAAACAAGAATGATTGTAGGACTTTCCGAGTTTTAGTCTTTTTGCCAAGTGACCCTCTTGATAAAAAGACTTAGCACCCCATGTTTCATTTGCTGCCGACCACAGTAGCAACTCACAGGATCTCGAAACCAAATCCGTAATCTGTGCTCTTGTCAAATTATTCAATAACCTCAAGAGAGAGTTGACATACACTTATGTAAGTTTCCTTTATAATCCCTCTGGCAAAGGCCCATGAATACGTCAACCATATGTATGAGCCTACACTCGATACGTACGAAGTGAAGACAAGAGCTAGACTTGTGGGGTAATGTCGTCCTAAAGTAATTGGTTCAAATTAAGCAAAACTACCAAAAGGGTCGAGTCTCCAAATGTAGGCCAAGAATAAGTTGATCCAACATACTACCTTAATGTCTTCAATGTTTTAATGCCCTCCTTGACATATGAAAGTAGCAGGTTTGCAAAGATTCCTTAAAGTTGCCAGTTTTGTGTGCAAATTTAATACTCTAGGCCTAGTGACCTTAGCGCTAACAACGGCTTTCAACAGAGACAATTGTTTCATACAGCAAACAACACTTTGTGATTTAAGTTAGCCAAGACCAGCTCTGCAGCGACGAATAATATGGAAGTCAACAGGCCAACGCACATGTGTCAAACAAATGTCTGATATGTCAATAAGCACAACGTAATGGCAAATTTTGTATACGTTCTAAAAGTGTTAGTCTTGACTCAAATGTGAATGTGGCACAAGAAGGAATTAACATGAGGGCCAGAGAGGCACCAAAGCCCTTTGTGTAGAGGAAAGTATGGGAAACCTGAAGACTACGAACTCAAGGACAAGCAGAGAGTACGTACGAAAGCCTAAACACCCATCTTCTTAATCAAAGTAGAGCCGAGAGCGGACTGCCATGGCTCTAAGGAAGGCGCGTAAGTGAAGAGTTTGACGAATATCACCATTCTCGAATTAAATGAAACCAAGCGCTTTAACATCCACCAAAAATGGAGAAACAATAGGCTAACAAACGACAGGAGCGCGTGTGACTGAGGCCCAACGCGCGAAGGCCCCAAAAGAGCTCAAATTGGCTGTGTTGCTAGTTGATTATCTTCCATCTATGCTCAATATCACTACAATCCAAAAACACAACATTTGATGGGAAGGTCCCATTGAGCTCCACTGGGGGTGCACTAAGATCAGAGGAAGTGCTCAGCTTGAGTTAATAAAGAGCTTAATCTATAAAAAACTTGAAACTCGTAACGCCAACGGGATTGCCTTGATTTTATACACCTGCCTCAAAATTCTGGAGGGCTCTAGTCTTCATTGCGCTTGCAAGGCCCAGGTGGCACAATAAGGTTGGGTGCTATGTCGATGTGGCTGGCAGGCTGCACGCACAGTGCTCCACAATTCAGCAAGGTATATTGTGCAGGCTATATCGTGCCAGAGTGTTTCTATTCTTGATCGAGTATTTCAGTCAATAAACTGACTGGCTGCCAACAACGTGTGATTGCCGGGGTTAATTGGCCATGTTGTGTCACAGCTATTCAACATCTTGCAGGAATTATTTAACATCATATAGGGACAGAAGGCAGGAACAACAAAGGACAGCCAAGGAACGCCTTTTTGCTCCACATGCTACTGCAACATCACGAGATAGTGTTAGACGGAGGGAGAATGATGTAGGTGAAGCACACGGCCTACGTCTTAAGTTATCACAGTCGGCAACAATCTGGAAAATCCTCTGTGATTGGCGAGGACTGCTATGCTTGGCAAAAGAAATCGGAGAGGGGGGCCCCGGCATGCTCTACATCAGTCACGTGGTCAGCTTCTCGCATGCACCTGGCACTTGCCATGCCAGCGCAGCAGAGGTGTAAAGCTCAACTTCCCAAGGAGGTGAGTACCAACAATAAAGACAATACAATTAAAGTTCCGCTCCAAAGCAGGATGCACTTCATGTTTCAAGAAAGGAAGAAATGCTCAGTTTAGTGACAGCTCAGAACGATGACTAGAGTCCAAAATCATCTCCTTGGGCCTTTGAAGGTAAGGTGGCGCCCAAAGGGGCCCAGGGGCCTAGGTCAAAGTATCGGATAGGTGGGTCGGGCTGAGAGCGACACCTGGAAGTAGCAGAGGAGGCAGAGGAGCAGGTGGTTGAGGAGCACCACCGCGCAGAAGAGCTTGCCGGCCCACGCCCCGCATGCGTTGTATCTGACCCGCCACAGCCAGCCAGCCAGCCAGCCAGCTAGCCAGCCAGTTAGCCAAGTGAGGCGTCGGTAGGGGATCAGGGGAGCAGTGACTTGAGGCAGAGCAGCAGCAGAGCGGCAGTGGAGCAGCAAAGGAGAGCAAACCAGAGCAGAGCGCAGCGAGGACCACGAGCGCGCGACAACTGGTGGCTGTGTCCTGCTTGCTTGGTGTCGCAGATTAGGTGGAAGCTCAAGCGGGGAGGGGAGAGACACGGAGAGAGAGAAACGGAGAAAGAGGGAAGTGTTAGCTGTGGATCACCAAGGGAGCAGGAGAAGGAGCAGGTTGTGAGAGGAACAGGGAGAGGGATGGAGAAGCGTGAGGGGAGCGGGAGAGGAAGCAGGAGAGAGAGAGAGAGAGAGAGANAGAGAGAGAGAGAGAGAGAGAGAGAGAGAGAGAGAGAGAGAGAGAGAGAGAGCATACCTTGAGAGGCGATCGAGGAGCATGTCCGGCGGGAGCTGCGCCACCCTGTCATATGCCTTCTCTGTCCTCACCGCCACGTCGCGCCAGCTGTACATCTTGGCCACCTGCTAACCATTGCCGCCCCCCCGGCACGCATGCTTTTGACGACCAAATTCTTACAGTGCTCGCCACGCGAAACCCCAACGTGAAACCCTACCCCCTACTCTCCCAATCCTACAGCTGCGTCAGCGACACATCCTAGTCATCTGCTCATCATTCCCACACATGCTCCAACATCCTCATTTTAAGACATGCATTCCTCAGACGTGAAGAACGATGCGGAGGCATGCAATGTGCGCGTGCACTGAAAAAGAAAGGTTCAAGGATGAGGGGGAGGAGAGAAGGATAGGAGGGGATGGGGGGGGATGGAGGGTGGGAAATGGTGAGTGCGTGGGGATGCGTACGCACATACCGCGTCGTGCATCTTCAGGGGGTCAACTAGTGGCACTCTCTCGATGGCCTGCCCAATGGCAGCCACCATGGGGGCGACCGCCACATCAGCCAGCACTATCATATGGGATGGCAGCACCTGCACGAGGGATCCGTATCCACATCCACACGCCCATCCACATCCCCCCCCCCAGGGCCCCACCCTCATCCATGCCCACACACATGAGGGCGCGCACGCGTGACAGAGGCAGGTGGCGCACGCCAAGGGCCAGGAGGTACCGCCCACTTGTCTCCTTCTCGAAGCATGTCGAGCTGTACCAACCACGCACGTGAATGCTCAGCTTAGCGCAACCACGCCAGGAGCGTGCATGCTGACAAGGAGGCAGACAGAGAGGGAGAGAGGGAGGGGGAGGGTGAGGGGAGCTCGGAGGTTAGCCAGCTGGCACGCAGCTCCGCCACGCAGTTCTGCGGCACAGCGGCTGCTGAGTGCAAGAAAGACGCCTAGCAAGTGCAAGGAGGCGACGTCGCAGAGGTGGTCATGAGCCCACTGGTCTAAGCGCAAGACAAACACGGAGCTTGGGAGGCACAGGCGTCCCACAGACGGATATCAGCCCACTGGAGTGAGTGTGCCTCTCGTAGCACCCAGCCAAAGCTACAGCACACTATGTGCTGAAGTAGTGCTGAGAATGTGTTGAGACACTGGGTGTCAAAAATTTCATTGAGAGGATGGAGCAGGAGGCAGAGCAGGCAGAGCAGGCCTCAGCAGGGAGACCAAGCTATGCCCGCATGCTGCCAGCAGCGGGCTGGCGGTGCTGTTGCTGTGCTGCGGCGCAGACAGCAGCAGGGGAGAGCACCGCTGCGGCAGCAGGTGGCAGAAGGGGAGGCCAACTGGACGCGGCTGGCCGGCCGATTGCCCGAGTGGCTGGCCGGGTGCCTGGCTGGCTGGGTGGGTGCGCGCGTGGCTTGCCAGCTGGCTGGCTGGGTGAGTGACTGGTTCCCTGGCTGACTCACAGGCTGGCTGGCTGGCTGCGTGGCTGGCTGGTCATCTGTCTAGGTGCCTGGGAGGGTGGCTGGCTTGTTATCTGGCAGCAAGCGGGTGGATGTGTGGGTGGGAAGGTGGGTGGCAGGGTGGGTCACCTACCCACCTCAGGGACGCCGCCGACGCGCGTGGACACGGTGAGCAGGCCGCAACACGCGGCCTCCAGGATGGCGATGCAGAACGCCTCCGTCAGCGACCTGCGTGGCGGCGACACGTCATCAAACACACCCTGCCGTTTCTGTCAGCGACCTGCGTGAGGCGGCGCGCGCACGTGTCATTGCGCGGCAGCTGGTGGCCCCTGTTTGCTGGTTGGCCGAGGGGGGGGGCGCCGACTAACCGGGGACAAACAGAGAAACACAGCCAGAGAGACTGACAGGCACACAGAGGTAGATGAACAGACAGACAAACTTACACAGACACACAGACTGACAGATGGACAGACAGACAGACAGGCGACGCGGGAGCCCTTGGAGGACATCAATCGCCTTGAGGTTAGAAAAAATACGCGCAACGGGCAATGTGCTATACACTACGCAGGCTCAAACTACGACAACGACAACGACAACGCCAAACGGCACTGGCAACGAACATGGCAGCAGCAACGAAAACGGCAGACGCAACGACAATGCCAACGGCAACGACGGCCGCAAGAGCAACGGCCAGCGACAACACAAGAATGGCCTTGATGGCGGGGGCGGGCACGGCGGCGGCGGGGGCAACAACAACGAGGATGACGACCACCGCAGTTGCAGCGACAAGGGTCCCAGGGCGGCAGCGACAACAGCGAGGAGACGACACAGGGGTATGACGCCGGCAACGATGGGTAAATTGACAGCAGCCAGGATGAGGATGAGGAGGAGGAGGAGGAGGAGGAAGAAGAAGACGAGGAGGGGAGGAGGGGGAGGAGGAGGAGGGGGATGACGATGAGGCAGAGGGGGTGGGAAGGAGGCAGAGGAAAAAGGAGGTGACGGAGGGGGAGGAGGAGGAAAAGGGCGAGGGTGGGAAAAGGAAGACGAGGACGAAGAGGACAACGACAACGACGACGACCACGACCACGACGAGGAGGAGGTGGCAGAGGCGGAGGCCGATGCAGAGGAGGGAGAGGCAGAACCGAGAGGAGGAGGGGGGGGGGGCGCACGTGTTGAGGAAGATGTGGCCCTGCACCAGCACGGAGCGCACGCGCGCGTGCGGCACGGAGCCCAGCATGGCCACGCGCGCGTGCAGCCCGTGGCGGTCGCGCATCTCCTCCAGCCGCGCGCGCCTGGCGCCGTCGCCGCCCACCACAAATCGCACCTGCTCGCCCCGCTCTCGCTTGGTCAACATCGCACCAGCGGCACGCTCTCGCCCCGCCCCGCCCCGCCCCGCCCCGCCCCGCCCCGTCCCTCGTGCCTTGCTCTTGCCTGCTGGGCACCGGCATCACCCCAGTGTGGGTGTGGGTGTGGGTGTGGATGTGGGTGTGGGTGCGCGTGCGCGAGTGGGTAGGTGTCGAATGTGGGAGCGGTTTTATGTGTGTGTGTAGGTGTAGTGTGTGCGTTGGCGTGGGTCCGTGTCCAGGTGTCAGTGCGGGAGTGGGTCCAGGTGTGGGTACGTGGGAGTGGGAGTGGACTCATCATGCTCTGCTCCAGTTCCAAGGACCCACGAACAATGCCAGCTGGCACCAACCAGGCATCGGGTTTGCACAGAAGGCAGCAGCCTACTCAACTCGAGGGGGAAAAATCGAGCACAGCTCTTCAGCTCTGCAAGCGATTGAGTCTATGGCGCCAGCTGGCGATGCGGGCGGAGCCAGCTGGCGATGCAGGCGGAGCCAGCTGGCAGGGCGGGACAAGACAACCGAGCAGCAGTAGCANGGGGAGGGGGGGGGAGCGCACCTGGGGGTGCAGGCGGCAGACCTCGGGGATGATGTCAGCGAGCAGGTCAGCGCCCTTGCGGTACACGAGGCGGCTCATGACGACGATGGTGACGGTGCCGTCCGTCGGGCGGCGGGCGGGGTCGGGCGTGAACATGGAGGCGTCGACGGCGTTGGGGATGACGGAGACGTGGTGAGGTGGCATGCCCGAGCGCAGCACCGTGTTCTCCTTGGAGGTGTGTGACACGCAAATGGCGTGCTGCACGTCCGCCAGCGTGAACTTCAGCACCTGCTCCCCCCCGTATACTTGGAGAGTTGGGATTATAATCTGGGCTCGTGATTTTGGGAGTCAGAGGGAGCCACGA
Organism: Mesotaenium endlicherianum; assembly: GCA_009602735.1. Classification (NCBI taxonomy): domain Eukaryota; kingdom Viridiplantae; phylum Streptophyta; class Zygnematophyceae; order Zygnematales; family Mesotaeniaceae; genus Mesotaenium; species Mesotaenium endlicherianum. The sequence continues at coordinate 388,475 of WELA01013479.1, read as the reverse complement.
AAGGAGCTAGAGGCAGAGACGCGCGACTCGAGTGCTGCATGGCTGCCAGCGTGAACTCCAGCACCCGCTCCCCCCCGCAGGCTCAGACTTGTGGTCAAGGTTCGGTTTCAGGGTTTTGAGGCTCTCAGAATTCAGGTTTTTATGGACCTCAAATCCAGGGTGTTAGTTCCGGGGTTTGAGTTGTATCAGACCCCTCCCCGTCCCCCCCATGCCCCAACCGATTGCATTGCCCTGTGCCACTCGCCCCAGCTCTCCCTCGGAAGAGTCTGCTTTGTCAAGCGCCACATGCAGGCAATGGCACACGCCACGTGGCACACCAAGCGGCAGACATACACAGGAAAAAGCCCAGGTGGATCCGGGAAGGGAGCCTAAGGATACCCGGAAGAGCCAGAGGTAGCCTAGAGGGAGCCAGGGTGAGCCATAGGGGGAGCCAGAAGGGGTGCCATGGCGGCACAGAGGAAGCTATAGAGGGTGCCAGAAAGGGAATCAGAAGAAGCCGTAGAGGAAGCTAACATTGGAGCCATGAAGGGTCCAGAAAAGGAGCCAGAGGAAGGAGCCAAAAAGGGAGCCAGAGGGAGGCGCCAGACGAAGAGCTGGAGAAAAAGCTGGAGGAAGCTGCTGGAAGGAGGGGAGGTGGGGGGGAGTTTGCATGGGCGGGCGAGCGAGCGGGCGGGCGGAAGGCGCGAAAGAGAGGGAGAGTTCTAGGGAGCAGCTGGCAAAGCGGGGGAAGAGCGAGGAGGGGGGGAGTAGGGAAAGGGGGTGATTGAGCGAGCTGCTGGAAGGAGAGGGGAGGTGAAGGAGGGGGAGAAAGAGAGCTCAAGGGAGATGTTGGTAAACGGGCGGGGGCGGGGGCGGGGGTGGGACGGAGGGGGCGTGAATACGGGGACCACCTTGTTCATGTGGATGCTGGCGGCGTCGGAGAAGCCGTAGAGCGAGTGGTCGGTGAAGACGACGGGCAGGCCGAGCGCGCGCGCGTGTAGCGTGGCCTCGTGCGCCAGCGTGGAGAAGGCCTGGTGGCCGTGCACCAGCGTGATGGCCTCGCGCACCATGATGCAGCGCAGCAGTGGCAGCGTGCCCCACAGCGTGGGCAGCGTAGTGTGCAGGTAGAAGGGCACGCGCGGGGCGTAGTACACCTTGAGGCCGCGCGCCATGTGGCGCACGCCGGCGCGCCCGCCGTGCGCGTGCGTCACCACCACCACCTGACAGCGAGCCAGGCAGGCAGGCAGGCAGGCAGACGGCCAAGGAGCCGGTTGAGCCACGCGAGGTGCTTTCATGCTGTTCTCTTTTCTTTCTCCTGTTGGTCGCTCTTGTGTGTGCGTGCGCACGCGCGTGCACATGTGTGTGTGTGGGTGTGTGCGCGCGCGCGCGCGCGTGTGTGTGAGTGTTTTATGTTTGGAAGCTTGTCTCTGGTGAGCCTTGACGATTTAGGTGTCGGACTGAATGTGCCAATGCGACCCTGGAAGCACTCACGCCTTGTCCAGAGCTCACTGTACATGTGCCACGTGTCGCGCTGCATGCTGCACTGCACTGCAGCGGGAGTTGTCACATGTTCACATGCATCCTGCAAGTGTTCATCATCCCATCTCACACCAACACCTGTGGGCAAAGGTGCAGAAGCGCATGCATGCATGCGTGTGCGTGTCTGTGAGTCTGTGTCTATGAAGCTTAGCAGTAGCATGACGGGGCTAGGAGGCCCCCCCATGCTGGTGGGGATTTCTTGCCAGGCCCCTTCGGAATGCACTAAGCCTCTGACAGTCACTCCCATGACATCCTCCCGGGGGCCCAAGAGCACGTGCAGTGCAACATGCATGATGCACATGATGCATGCATGTGATGCACATGATGCACATGATGTACTTGCATGTCTGGTAAGGAGCATCTCCTCTACTTTTATTTTGGGTTGCATCAAGCCAAGAGCAAGTCAACCACATATGCCTAGTGAAACAAGTCAAAGGCGTGATGACAAGCTATCTCGCATGCTTTCTGTTCGCGTTCAAGCCCAGACCATAGGAGACATGCATGTCTAGCCGGAGCATGAAGAAAGGATCTCACGTACTTTCTGGTTGCGCTCGAGAAGGCACTGCGCCAAGTGGTAGATGTGGCTCTCCACTCCGCCAAAGTTTGGATAGAAGAAGTCAGAGACCATGAGCACTCGATGTCTCCCCCTTGGGAGCCGATGCTCTGATGGCGATTCTGCCCTTGACTGGATGACATCTTGCTCCATTTTCTCATGCACCAGTCACAAGAAGCATAACATTATTTCGAGTCAATCCAGGAGTTATGCAATTTCATCAAGACCGCAAAGGACCTGTGCCAAGTTTATATGCCTTCTTATTTTCTCTCAGTTAAGACATGAAGAAGTGCGCTACGTCATGATTTATAGCTCGCATACTAGGCGGCCGAGAGTATGACATTCCCTTCACGTGTCTGTAATTAGTCGCGAAGAGGAAGGCATTAAAATAACATTGGAAAAATAGAACGTGAGAGAAAGGACATCATGTATGCATGTTACGGACACTGGTGATCCATCCTCGACGTGTGTCAAGTCAATTGGGCATCCGGAGTTGGCACAAAAGTATTCTTTCAACACTGCCGGCCCCTCGTGGGTACTGACAAAACATTCAATTCACACTGCATGTGTGTCACATGCATTCTCGCTATGATATCTATAGCTGATAAAATAAATATACCCCCATGCGTACCTGCATATCTCCCAAAATTTGGATTGCGAGGTGTCCGTACGTACAGTCAGCGGCGAACATGAAATCTTTATATTTTGATGCGTCTTCACCGTCAAAGACATTGAATGGGCTGCTGCTCCTAGCACAAGTTACAGTTCGGTTTCTTATTTAATTGCTTACGACTATAGGCAACGTCAGCCATTGCCAGCCATATAGAGGACGACTTTTATGAATGCTCAGCTTCATTTTAAGCTCCTAGTGGTGATCTGTGATCGCCAAGGGATTGAGTGATGAGGGGTCTGCAATGCCTAAGCGATGGTTGCAAATTCCGGGCCTGTCTACTCATCCTGCTAAGCTGCAGTGCTTTGGTATATGCATTTAAGCCTGACCTCAGGGGCATCGACCCAGCTGGTAAGATATTTCGCCAAACACCTGGAAAGCATAGCTCTTTTGATTACAAACAACTTGGATATACCTAGATATCTGTGAGTATTTAGGAGTTTTTACCTGCACTGGAACCTTGTCGTTTTGTACATACTGATGCTCTTTGCTGAGCTGTCGTAACTTTTTATTCGTACAGATAAAGCGTTTTTTGCGGGCAAGAAGATTAGTTGCAGAGATGGCAGCAAGGAGATCCCAATTCAGCAAGTGAATGATAACTTCTGCGATTGTGCAGATGGCACTGATGAGCCTGGTAAGTATCTGTCACTTGCGCTCACTTCTTCCAAGGTCGATGTTGGCAGCAGTATTGGTGAAACTAAAGAGTTTTTACAAATGCAAGTTAGATCAAGTTGCATCAAGTTTTTGACCTCAGAAGGGAATATAATCAGGCATTCCGTTTTTGTGTAGAGGATGAGGTTAATGATGCCAGTAAGAGTGACGTTTGGTGCTCCACATATGGGCATGAACTGACTCCCATGCTTCTATCTCTTCTCTACATCTTTGGCTGTGCAGGCACGTCTGCATGTTCAGAAGGCAGATTTTACTGCAGGAACAGGGGTCACGCACCTTTGACTGTTTTCTCCTCGAGAGTCAATGACGGCATCTGCGGTAACCTCATGCATTTATTGCTGTTGCCCGTGTGCATTTTCAACCTGCAAAAGGAGCTTCTTTCTGGATTCATGGATGGCTGCTGATAATGCGAGGATCGCTCAATAACTTAAGTATCCTTCAATTTTTCCTCTGGACGAACTGGGGGTCATGGGCAAAGCTCCTCAACCAATTTGGGCATCATCTGTTGCAGAAGCTGAAGCTGTCGTATATGCTCAGAAGAGTATCACATGCATAAACAAGTCAGGCTACTACCATATATGCTCCCTGCAAGCACCTGCAAATACATCTGTACCCTTAAGCCAACATGTTTAGTCAACATGTTGACTGAGTCAACGTGCTGTCTGAAAGCTTCAAAATTTTGTTTGGGTGCTGCAGATTGCTGTGATGGATCTGACGAGTACGAGGGCAGGGTGAAGTGCAACAACACGTGCAGAGAGATGGGTGCTGAGTCGCGCCAGAAGCTGGCTGAAGACGTCGCCATGTACAAGGAGGGAGCTAAGCTGAAGGAGGGTTTTGAGGCTGAAGCGAAGAAGCTGAAGGAGGAGTGGGCAGAGGAAATAAAGAAGACTGCCAAGGAGGTGGAGGAGCTCAAGACTGTCGAGAGCAGGCTGGCAGGTACTGTCGTCAATGCTCTCCTCCCTGCTCCATCTTCAGAATGACGAATGACATATGTGACTTGGCTTGTGGTGTTCTCTTTTGTACACAGGCCATGATGACGATGATGATTATGATGATGATCATGCCTAGTATTCTGCTTGACGCCTGTGTTGCCTTGTGTTTACACAAAAGAGTGGTCTCAGGAACTACACAAAAAAGAACTGGTCTAAGACAACGATGCAGCTCACAGACACAAGTGTCAAGTTGTTAAGAGAGGGGAAGAAGGTGGGGACAAAGGTAATGAGCGAGAGGCAACGGAAAGCCCACCCAACCCTGGCAGTGTCATACGCTTTTTGTAAGCACCAAGCTGAGATGCAGATGCAAGGGAAGGCAGCAGAGTAATGCAGGGCGGAGGCTATGGGGGAGGGTCAACAGACGTGTCGGGGCTGGTGGCCATGGAGGCGGTCCCCATGCTGCTGCTGGCAGTAGCCCTCGCTGCCTTCCTCCTCTCCCACCGCTGCTTTCGCGCGCTCTTTCGCGGCCGCTTCAGAGGCCTGCAACCCAGGCTACGCTCTCGGTTCAGGCGACAGGGATTCTCCTAAGCACTCTCTCTGGAGGGGAGGGGAGGGGAGGGGAGGGGAGACGAGGGCCTGGCTTGCTCGCGCTTGCGCACGATTGCGCGAGCTCAGGCAAGAGGTAGGCTTCCTTCGCTTCTGGTGTTGGAGGAAAGGAATGGGGATGGGTCGGGAACAGAAGGGGTACGGAACGGGAACGGAGTGGGAACAGAATGGGAACGGAATGGAAACAGAATGGGAACAGAATGGGAGCGGAATGGGAGCGGAACTGGCAGTGTGACATCGGGTTTCGGTGCATGTGGGGGTCAGGAGGACAAAGTGCCGGTCGAGGGAGGTGTGCAAGGGGCTACCATCTACCATCTCCAGGGGCAGAAACAGGATGGGATGTGCCTGATCTGACGGATCGAGAGAGCTTTGGGGGTTGTGCGTGGCTCCTGGGGCGCGCGCAGAAGAGAAGGCCGTGGTGGAGAAGGTAGAGGCAGAGGAGCGCGAGAGGGAGGAGAAGCTGCGCAAAGAGCAGGAGGAGAAGGACAAGGCTGCGGCCGCTGCCGCTGCTCCCTCGCCTCCTCCTGCCGAGGAGACTAAACAGGTTGCCGCCGAAGGAGAAGGAGAAGAGAGCCGGGGCAGTGAAGGTGCGGAGGACTCAAGCATCACCGCTGAGGAGGAAGAAGCAGCGGGTGGCGAGACCGACACCGACGCATCTGAGCATGACGTACGTCTCTTGCTTCTCTGCATTACCCCATTAAACTTCTTCTCCAAGTATCATCGTAAGAGACTGAATCGCAGCTCTTTTATGCTGATCTGGGTACACAAGCTTCAGTGGCACTGACGCTCTGTCAAGTCGAGGCAGGGCCTCTGCTGTCCTCTTCCCCCCCCTCCCTTTCGCCAGCCCCCACCCCAACCCCCCCGAAGACAGAAACAATTTGCTGGTCGTGAAATCACCCCCTTTCTGCTGGTAGTACGTGGATAGGGTGCTGCAGCTTGGCGGATTGCTGATCTGATGTCTGCATTCAGCAAGGATTGTTGCCAGCCATGCCCTGGCGGGCTAAGCTGTACCCTGCTAGTGTCTGTCGTGTGTTTTCTTGTATGTGTGGGGGTGGGCTGGGGGGTTGGGGGGGGGTTTGGGGGTTGGGGTTGGGGATTATTGCAAAGCAGGTGTGGGGCAAGACAGTTGATGACTCGCATCTGGAGCCTGGTGTGGACGAGCACGGGGCTGAACAGCAGGAGCATGCTGAGCAGCAGGAAGGGGCAAAGGTGAGAGGACAGCATGCGCTGCCATCGTCTCCGTTCCCCCCTCCCCCCTCCCCCCTCCCTCACCCCCTCCCTCCTCCC
>WELA01013479.1:357076-370155 GCA_009602735.1 Mesotaenium endlicherianum | reverse complement strand
GGGGGGGAGGGGGGGCGGTGATAGTTCCAGGGTGTGTGTGCGCGTGTGTATACCGAGTAGAGGTACTCGACGGCACGCTCGGGGTTGTTGAAAGCGGCGCGCAGAGCGCGCACGACTGTGTCGCGGTCCCAGCTGCCGCCGCCCATGTCCACCAGATGCTGCACTGTGCTGTCGAGGGTATTGCCCGCTACCAGGTTGCTGGCAGCCTGCGAGTACACGTCGGCCTCCTCCCCACCACCGCCGCCAGGTGCTGCTGGTGCTGCCTCCACTCTGTCCCGCTCGCATGCACACACACACACACACACACGCACAAGTGTGGGCACATACACGCACATGCACACGTACACGTACGCACACACACAAAAATGAGAGCGCGTGCGAGCGCAGCATGCGCTTTTTCTCAAGTAGTCAGGTTTGCACCCCTGGCCTGTCCACATGCATGAATCTGAAGCCACTCCTTCAGCCAGAAGAGAAGTGTTAGTGCGCATCTGCAGCCCACATGCACATAGCTCCTGCAGTGGCCTCTGTTCAACCCTAATGCCTCACCTTACCAGATGTGTCAAGGTATAAGCATAAGGCGTATATGACACGCTCAGTTCCAGATTACAAACCTAGAACACTGAAACTGAACCTGTCTGACCAAAATACACGGGCAAGAGGGAGGTGCACTGCATCATACCCTGGAGCTGCAGTTGGAGAAGGAGCAGCAGCTGGCGCAGCAGCAGCAGGTCGAGGAGGACCCTGTCTAAACAAGGGGATTGGGCCTGACGTTCTGGGTGCTGCTGCTGCTGCTGCTGCTGGCGGAGGCGTTGCCTGCTCCCACCATAATATGCCATCGGTTTACTTGGACATCTGCCCTACTCCTTAATTATTGCATGGATGAGGATGTGCACCCACATCACCCATGGTATCTTGTAGAGGGCATGCAAAAGAAGAGTGAGCTAGATTGAGTATGTTAAGCCTTCAATTATCAGGAGGAACAGAAAGCATGGTCAGATAAAGTATGGCTGGGCTTTGATGAGGAGTGCAATCTTAGCGATACTTTATGATGCAAACAATTGTCATGCACTAAGCATGGAAGCATGCTGCCAGCCAGGGATATAAGACAATCTTACCTGAGCAGAAGCAGATGATGCTGCTCCATCTCCTCCTGCTGGTGCTGCCGGGGTTTTTGCCTGTATGAAGATTTGATACGCTGCTCAGATTCACCTCTGCACCAAGGTGCTTCGGAACACAATGACTTGCTTCATGGTTGGTAAACGATGATAAGTGCAGCGCATGCGTTACCTTGGTCAGCATGACAACAATGAAGCCGGCTTCTTCCACGCTGTTCTCTTCCAGACTTGTCTCATCTTTCATTACTTTACCCTTATGTATAAGCAACTGCTGTTCTGATGGAAAGCTTTCTCGACCCTGTTTTTCTTCAATCTGCGTCTTAACGGAAGAAACCTGCGGCAAACATGTAACCATACTCATGATAAATTACACAAAGCGGCGTGTGAAGATGATGGTACTAGATGACACATCCACTTGGACCTTCATCCTTCATGCTTATGTCTAAGATGTCAACGGTTCCATCATGTCATAAACAACACACGATCAACATAGCCTGAACCTCGCCATATACGGCCTTTGAGAGCAGGAAATAGAACACGTCTGACCGGACGTAACGATGCCTTCATATGTGGCCAAGAAAGCCCCTACCAAGTCTTTGCTTTCGACCTGCAGGTCGAAGTGATTGCCCTTCAAGGTCTTCACGGTAATCTTCATCCTGAAACAATTCTGCAGAAGCTGATGTGGTCGTTTCACTCCTAGCACATCAAAGGGAGGTACCTGTATGAACGCAAGGGAGATAAATATGAAGTGTTTAAGAGAACGTGTTAAGCCAGGCTAATGGATGCAAGACCTACAGATGGAATCAGTTGACCTTCCTGATGGCGAGGCCGAGGACTCAACACTGCCAATATAACCCACTAGTACGACCTAGGTACGGGATGGAGGAGGAAAAGGCAATATGATGCACGAGGACAACCGCGCGTGTTCTCTTTGGAAAACTTATTTAAAAACTTCGATGCGTCATCGACGGACGATATTGACACTCGCTGCAATGGGTTTCTCTGGGACGCACCGGGGTGCATGCCGAGAACCACACCAAGGATGGTCCAATTTGATGAATTACAGGTACAAGTGCTTTTTTTAAGATGAATTTTCTCGTGTTCTGATGATCTTCAGTTGCCCAACTACATTATGCATGTATGGTTCAGTTCGCTCCGTCTGGCTTCCGTTCTGTCACCCTTGTCGACAATGAAGGCGCCAACAAAACGTGCACACCTAAGACAATATTCTTATGTTTGATAGGTATTACAAACACCAGTACTTTTAAGTTGTGGTTTATATCTTCAATCATAGCATGAAAGACCTTCAAAACAGACTATGAGGGAGAGTCAACGTCCGCAATTTCACAATTCCTCCTTCATGAGTACAAGTCTTGTGTGCTATTAATAACCAAAAGTAGTCGTTGCTCTTTGCTTCAAGTGTTAGTTATATTAGGTGGTCAATTTGCATCTCACTTGGCAACTCCTAAATAGTATATTTAGATATAGGAACTTTAGCAATCCCATGTGGCCCTTTCTGCGTTTGCTGTAGGCCGCAATACGTATTATACCATTCAGGTGATCAAATGCTGCACGCTTGCAGACAGAGAACAAGAGAAAATAGTTGTAAAAAGAGAGACACAGGTGGTACATGCAATCATAAGAAATTTACACATAATACAACCAGTAAGCCGTCAAGTTCCTCCTCGCATTGCATACTTACTGATGATGAAAGCCCTTGCGTTTGCAACTACTGAACCAATGGTCCATGTACCATATCAGTGTACATACTACACAGTACATATCACCATAGCTTATGCAATGAACTTCAACAACATCCAGAGTGCCATGTACAAGTACACGACATATTAGATATAACATCGTCTGAAGCCGCTTGTCTCAACATTCACTAGTGGGCTGTAACACCAAGTTAAATATAGGAAGGCTAGGACAAAAAGCGCTGGCATGGTATTGTCACCATAACTCTGCCATTTCTAAACAGCATATGGTACAGTAACATCATACATAAGGTTCAGTAAGCATGCATCTGAGCAGTACCTGAATCAATGTCCAAGAATAACATGAAAAGGTTGACAAGAAGATGACGGTCCTGGTTACACAGGAAATGATCAATTTTTACTAGAGAAATAAAGAATCTCCGCATGCAGAGGGTATTGACCATGTACACCGCCATTGAATTAGGCGCACTGTTGTACGATCAAAGCTTCCAATTGGAAAGGGCAAATTTGCCAAGGTAGCCTACCTCCACCACCACACCAATGGCAAGAGCACTCCAGCTTGCAGAGGAGCAGTAAGGCCCTAAGAGGTCCGCAAAGGACATCTCCATACTGACTTGTGTTTTTCCCAACTTTCTGAAAAGATTTCCAAAACAATTGCCCGCAACTCATCGATCTACAAGCTGCTTCAAATGATTCAAAGCTCGCTGCTTAATCCATTGGCGATCAAAGGGGACGTAGGCGAGTATTGAAGGCTCGTACCTGGAGAAAACATATTAATGTTTAGATATAATAAGTCCTTCGTGGACCACACGAGGCACGTAACACCTCTAGCGCGCACTACCATCATCAAGTATGCAAAGATCACTAGGGATATGTAAAAGCTTGAAGAAGAAGGACTCTAAGAGCTTGGTACTAGCATAAAGTAGACATAGAGTAGGACACACAAAGAGAATGCAGCAGCTCATAGGGCCCAATCACGAGGTGGATTCAAGGGGAGGTTCAGCATGCATTGGTGCCATTACAAAGATGAGAAAAACGGATTCCTTGTCCTTTTTAGCTTGATCCTTGCAGTGAAATTTACAGAGCACAACAACAACCTGTAACGTGCAGCTTTGGACTAAGATGCGCAAGTCCAAATATTGCCCTCATAACCTTCACATGCCCATGTCTAGAGCTCATGAGGGACTCCCTAAGAACAAGGCATCTGGAGTTACATGTCCTTGCTGCATCCATCCCTGCAAAAGTTGGGAATGATTGCTTACACAAGGGCGCTCATGTCCTCAAGTGCGTCAATGAATCTGAAGAGGTCAGCTATGTCGTAAGTTATATTTCTCACTGACGGGTTCTGATCCTTCAGTTTCTTTTCATAGAGCCCACATATACCTGCCAAGTATGCAAGGGACTCAGGATCGACGAAGCTGCCACCATAAGTTGAGCTGGCCTTACACTTTCAAGAAGCACAGCCCCATCCCCCTTGTTTCCTTCCTGTCCTTCGAAATTCATCAAATATGGTGATTAGAATGCCAATTACTTCCTTGGAAAATGCGGAAGATGTGAACCCCGGAGATAAGAGTGAAAGAGGAGAAGACATCATCGAGGTACTTACCGTCCATGGCAAGTGACACAGATTCGTAGTCCATAAAGGTGCGACTGACTTGGTTCTTAACTGGTTGCATCAGTATAATGGTATGCCTACTTTCATTCGCCTGCTATCACAGCCATACGTAATGCGAGTGTAAGGTAGAAGACGACTGACAGCCTTGTGATGCTGCTGACTTCTTGCACAAAGAGAACGATGAAACATACTGAAATGAAGGTTGTCTGCAAGGAGTCGCCAGAGAGGCAGCTCTCTGACTGTGAAAGAAGGTTACACCACATACCATGCTTGTATTATACTATAGCAACAAACAATGATGCTGCCTCCAGCTAACTCGCTGCATCAGCCTGACGATCTCCTAGAGACGGAAGGAGAGTACCCACAATGGAGAGACCTAGGTGTGCCAGTAAGAAGTATTAAGTCATGATTGTTTACAAGTGAGAGCACTGAGTCACGCCGACCTCAACTTCATTGCTGGTGCACACTACGAGACATGGGCTCTATTATAACATGCCTTCGTAATAAATCGTCGCAGAACGAGCAGTGCAAGCTGCATGTATATAGGGGTGGTTAGGGGCAAGAGTGGGCACGAGGAACGGGCGTCAAGGTCGTAACGTCCACATCAGCGTCGAGCACTGGCGAGCCTTGCACGACTCCTTCTCGCAGGCCACACGCGGGCAGCACAAAAGCAGTAGCTCGCTATTATATCTGAGATTGTCCACGGTCGCGCGCTATTCTACCTGCACCAAAGCGAACCTCACGTCGCGCCAATTGACAAATAGCGCGCTCCGTTTGGTTCCACCAGTCCATGGAGAGGTTCATCACATAACATGACATCACCTCGTATAACCAGACCGGAACTATGCTAGAGCGCTGACAAGAACGGCAACCCTTGCACTACTACGCACTTCTACTAACTCCATCGTCATTCCCGTTTCTGCCCGGGGTACAATTGCTCTTATTATTGAAGAGAGGGCGCTTTAGCATCGTGTCACACCACTAGTTTACTCCTTTCAGAGCAAGTTCAACGACCTAAATTCGTTAATCAAGAGGTTCTTACACTTATATACTCGGAATTGGCAATGGCTGCAACAGCGAATAGTAATCTTCCTCGACGAATAATAAAGGTACAGAAAGTTGCTGGTAAAAGTTGCTGGGTATGAGCGGTTCCCTCGTTTGGCAATGTACACTGTTTGCATGTGTACTCCCCTTTGTAGGTCATCCTTCATCGTATCACTAAGAGCGACGCATGGGTTTTCTTTGCAGGAAACTCAACGGCTTCTAAGCGAACCGGGTATTGCCTGTATTCAGATAATCTCGTTGCAATGCTGTACACATCGTTTACATTGTGCCACTTTCGCTGCCCGTACTGCCTTGGTATAAACCAAGCTCTTTGTGTGTATCTTACGTGTTCCAAGAAGACTGTGTAGTAGTCAACGTGCGTACACATATAGCCACTCCTGACAGTTGTCCATATGCGCCTCTGGTATCAGCTCCAGGGATCAGCGCATCTCCATCGGAAGAGAATTTGAGATATTTTAATGTTATGATACTTGGACCACAGCAATCACCATATGAAGGTGCGTTTCTGACCTGTTGATGCTACTCGCTTTCAGCTCTTCTTTAGAGGGCAGGTCTTACCTTCAGCATAAGGAGTATATCTTGACAGAACGAATTGGTATCTACAGCCAAAGTTGGTCTGCACCAAATATCACACTGATTGGTGCCTGGTCTATATCGTGTCCAGGGGGGGTGTTCAAATTGGAGTTGTTTTTACCAGAAGAGTATCCCATGGCTGCTCCCAAGGTATGTGGGTAGTGGCACAACTTCAAGCCGATCTGAAGGTTCTGCAGTACATGGGTGCAGAACCAGTTTTGTTGCAGAAGGCTGTTAGTAATCCATTATGTTTAGAAGTTGAGGGTTTTGAGAGTGCTGTTGAGACAGAGCATGCAGCGGCAGGTTATGGCATGTTCCTCATTATGTTGGAGGTCACCATTCAATCTGCAACTTGCTTAGGGCCTCGAGGTCTCAGTCATGGGGTGAATTGAAACCCTTGAATCTTGGGAATTAATCATGGAAGAGTAGCGGATACCTTCCTGACACCTCATGCGTGTTCAACAGGTTCGGTTCTTGACAAAGATATACCATCCCAACATCGATAAGGTAAGTGGGTCATACCTGCCTCAAACCTCACCCCTCCCCAAGGTTTTCATGACACCACTATTGCCCATCATGAGCGACTATGCATGGTGACCAAGATAAAGCGTGGTGCATTTTCAAGTTTTTTTGCTCACCAACGTATATTTTCTCAAATGCGGGTGCCATATTAAACCATGGGTGCAATATTGACGGAGGTGGTCTTTGCATGCAGCTAGGGCGTATTTGCCTTGACATTCTGAAAGACAAGTGGAGTCCAGCTTTGCAAATCCGAACTGTGTTGCTCAGGTACTTTTTTCATGTCCTGTCCCTGCAGGCATGCATGTAAAATGCACCTCCTACTTACTGCTTGTGCATGCATAGTGGTCGATGAAGACCGGAAGTTATGTGGCTTGTCAGTTGCATCTCCTGTTGTGTACGTGTGTGCGTGCATGCATGTGGGCATGTTGTTGCGTGGGCCCATGTGCATGCTGTCTTGCATGAGGAGAATTAGTGCTCCTATTGCTTGCATTGAGCCTTCTATGTATGTATGTATGTATGTATGCAGTATTCAGGCGCTACTAAGTGCACCCAACCCGGATGACCCTCTGGCTGACAACGTTGCCAAGCATTGGAAGATGAATGAAGCAGAAGCCGTGGCCACAGGTATGCTACTCGTGTCACACATGCCGCCTCTTTTTCTGTCGTATTTTGGTGCTCTCTCGTACATTTGGCGTATCAAACGAGAGTGTGAGGGCGGATTATCATCATTTTTCAAGCAAGAGCAAACCAAGTTCCAAGTCACTTTTTGCTGGTGCAATCTGATCTAGTGGTCTTGGTATCATCTTAGTGGCAACCGGATGTGTACTGTATGTAGGACCCTCAGTGCTGTTTGAAGAACTTGACTCCATTGTGTGTCAAGCTACTGACATTAAGAGCCACTCATGCATCTAATAGGGCCCCTATAGTAACCTGATTTGCAAGTTTGTCATCCCTTGAGCAGCAAAGCAATGGACGCAGACGTATGCAACGGGGGCGTAGGACTTTCAAATCGTGGCCTGCACCTCTGTTCGATGTTTGCTTGACCTCATTTACACTAATGTACATTCCGGGTTTCCATTATATGGTGAATATAATATACGTCTTGCTATCCAGCACTGCTAGCGTAGCGTGAGTTGGCTTTGTGTACAATCATTTGTGGCTTCACCAAGGGCTATATCATTGATGGCACGGTTGCGGTGAAATACATATACGCACTCACTTAAGCTTCCTCTGGGCTGCCTGTTACAAGTTAGTGCCATGAGTGCACGAGTACTTATCCTGCTAATTAGACGAAATGTCAGAGAAGCAGAATGATGATTCACATGGTTGCAGATCAATTGCGCCACGAGGTCAGGATTGATCACGAACAGCATACTAAACTTTTTCTCAAAACTGCTGTACTATCACATGTTTTCTATCGACCCGCAATCCTCAGTGGCACAAGGACCGATCTGCGGAGTCAAAGGAGGGCTGTAGTTGGAAAAAAACTGTAATGCACAAATGCAGTTTACTACCATATTATACAACAGTTCATTAGTGCCTGTGCAAAATATAATCCTTTCACCTGGACAGTGAAAGATGACAGGTCAACAGATTAAGCTTCTTGCTCGAGTTTGGTTTGTGCCAAAGCAAGCATGTGGAGGCTAAGCCACGAGCGCACTCTTAATAGACACACACAGCCGAACCAAAAGCATCACTAGGTGCTTGGGTTTACATGTGCAAATAAATGAGTGGAATGGACAAAGTTACTTGGCCATGGTTAGGCGAGTCCAGTCCCTTGCTAGGTCTCTATGATGTATGACTAAGCACATAGCTGATGAGTAAACTGGCATTGTGCCTTGGATACCCCTATCCTACACAATTACCTAATCCTGCTCAAAAATCTGGATCAAAGTCTGACAGACTAAGCTACAAATAAACACCTCTGGAGAAACAATGAAAGGGCTATCCTATGCATTCCTAGTTGTCCAGGTAAAGTATTCGCCAGAGCGACCTGGCTCGAAAAAGGCCTTCTTTTTGAAGGCAGCCTCCACGGTCTCTTGTGCTCCCGGTCTCATGTCCGAGTGCAGTTCGACAGTGGCCAGCCGTAAATAGTCCAGCCACTTGAGATTGTAACCATCTGCAGGCTTTTCCGTGAAGACTTCCTTCTCGGAGCCCTCGATGTCCATTTTAATGTATTCGAATCCAGGAATGGCAAGGACGTTGCAGAGGAAGGGAACAGAGACAGCTGTCAGCGTCTCGAGGCGCCGCTCTTGGGGTATGTTGTCCACCTCATCCACCATGAAGCCCCACTCTCTTGCCCCCGGTGTCCGGTTCCCCTGCACGCTCACCACGTTCACACAGGCTTCAATGAATAAGGAGCTTCACAGAAGCGCCTTGGACAAGTTGGACAGCAAGCGCTAAGTGGACAAAGCGTGGAAGATACATAAGCTCATAGATATTGTCTTGCATGGATTCTCCAAGGCAGGTCATAGCTGGGAAGTGGAGTCGACGGAGCTTCTTGTGCTGCGTTGGGCTGCCCATGAGTTGCTGTGACCGGCCAAGTCTTGAGTCTTGAAGTACGCAGAGATGTGCCTCCGAATGAATATAAATACAGGGCTGTCAGGCGTGATGTGTCCTGAATGCCCCTGTCCAAATGTGGCCTACTAGAGAAACACACGCAAGGGATCTATAGGCCTGTCTGCCCCGCTAAGCTATGGCTTGCTGTTGCGCTCGACCTAAGCACGTGCATTATTGCAGTAAGAGCTTAGATGCAGGTGACAAGGTGTGGCAGAGGTGGCACCACTGCTCAGAGCAAGAGGCGTACAAAACTCCCGTTGAAAAAAAAAGCTGCTGTTGTGTTGGACACCACATCACCATATTACCCGCGGTGAATGTGACGAAATCCTTTAACGAGAGACACAAAGTCTGTACGACAACTGATTGGTAGAGACCTGTCAGCTGCAGCTGGAGAAGGAGAAGGCACCCTACAGGCACAGGATCTGAGCGAAGATATGGACTGCAGTCAAGGAAACCACATCGAGCGTACGCATTGCAGATCTTGGGAACTGAGCAAGCATGCGCAATCCAGGTAGGGCAAGCTGACTCCTGAGCAAGCATACCTCCATGAGAGCAAGGCGGGCAACGCGCCACCAGAGCCCAGCCTTGAAGGCGACAACATTTGGGTACAAACCCACATTCTTCGTCAGCACCTGGAAGTTGCTCTCTGCCACCTCCACTGCGACTATGCGTGCATTCGGCCACCTGCTCAGTCATCCCCCCTAAATGGCCTGCATCAGGAGAGGATATCCTGCTCTTTGCCAGCCACCTAGCCACCAATTGCTAGTGAGACATCTGCGAGCCATCACTGAACAGAGCCCTTCCTTCTCCTCAGTAACTAAGAATCAGCGCACAAAGCTCCGGCAACAGTTAACCCACTTGTTTTACTCCAACTATTCATTGAAGTGCTCCATCCAGACACTTCGCAAACGTGACACAAGCAAGAATCAGCAGGTTCTTGTAACAAACCAAGTCTCATTATGCACTGGCTGCCACTAATCATCCACTCCAAGACTTCAGATATAACATTCTTCCCATTGATGAACACTAACAAAAACTGGTTCTCAGTTTTGACAACATTATCTCAGTTCATATTTCAGAGTTGTAGGAAATGAACTGTCTACACATATTGAGCTATTGGTTCACTGCTGATAACAAGCTTACATTGTGGCAAAGATGAGTGTGCCTAGCCCAAAGTTAGAGCCAGCATCGAGAACTGTCTTTGGGGGCTTCTTCATGTTGGCCACCACGTCGTATTCCCCGTTTTCAAGGAGCTGATTCATCACCTCCCAGTCCGTTGCATAAGGCCTCCAGTATACTTGCAACAAACATTCTTCCTTGATGCATGGAACATGACCCAATATAGCAACAATACTGCACACCACATCCCTCCTCTCCTCAATTCTCCTCCAAAATGCTCTTCCAAAGTTTTTGACTCTGCCGCCAGCCGTTTCTTGGCCTAAGGTCTTCAACTCCTCCAGCGTCACCCAGCCTAAACTTTTCTCGAAGTATCTTCGTTCGCCCCGCTTCGACCCATGTGCTAGCCTTAAAATCGAGTCTACCTCAGAGTCTGTGAAACCACAGAGATTGCTTGGTCTCTTTGGCAAGGTCCTTTTAGGATCTAGATTTTTCAGCTCCCTTTCTACGTCATTGAGCTTGGCAACAAGCTCCCTATACTGCCCAGATGGAGCTATATTTTGTCCGAGATGTCCGTACAGAACAATCAAACAAGCAGCTAGCAACAAAGCTCCTCCCAAAATATAAAAGTTTTGACCACGTCCTTTCCAGAAACCAAAGCTTTCACTCTTAAATGCCCCCATGTAATCGTCAAATACAGTACCCTGAATGGGAACGTGACTGCAAGAACATCTACATAACTCTTGGTCACGCCAAGTAAGCGTACAGGATTGCGTCAAATTCAACTCAATATGCGAACAGAGCTACTCCCGATCCCGAAGGCAAAACTAACTACACTTTCATGAAGTGTTTGACATCGATGTGAAACACTTAGTACTGCTTAGTGCCTATTGTTGGTGATTGTTAGTATAATCACATCAACGGGGAAAGAGATGATTGCTTTGGATCGTCCACTGTGCCAGACCAAAAGTTGCTACTTGTAGTCCAGTGCACACAACATGAAGGCCCTCAGCCGGCTCGTTCCGGAGCTTTTACTGTGGTTCGTAGCTGTCGTGCACCTCCGAGCCACTTACAGCTCTACGGTGTTCAGATCGCCATACAAAGAAATCACATTCAAATTTGATCAAACGTTACGGTCGAAGGAACAACCGCTCGTGCTTCAAAATGTTGGAAGTAGCAAGTAGCCGTTGATAGCCGTTGCCTTTAACGCGCAAAAAAGAACTTTTTTTATAAAACTTCGGTAGAGAAGGCTGATAACACATATGATCTATGAACTCCGGTTGGATTAATTGGCTAACATTCAATGTTGACCGCGCGGACTGGTGAATATGCATATTGATCTCGTGTGCACTTTTAACTCGCCTGTGTGACCAAAATCTATGCGGGGGCTATGCGGAGGCGCACGGGTTGTTTCTCGGTGGGATAGAAGCAGACGAGATGAGGGTGATGGAGGGGGCGCGGGAGAATGGACTGTGGACATCGGCACATGAGAGCTCCAATACCACATGTACAATTGTGTACAATCTCGTTTTTCAACCCGCATGTCCCACTCAATTGTGAACCTGTATTTGGATAAGGGACAGGCACGGGACGTACTGAAAGTTTGGGGCTGGTGGTGGTTGGTGGCGGTTGGAGGGGGGTATTTGAGACTACCTGAAACGCCTGCGATGTCTTCTGGAGCCTGGTAGTCTAAACTTGCCGGGGGGCCGGCCTGTGCTGGGGCCTGTGCGTTGACTCTTCTTTTACATGACGTATTAGAACCATACGTCTGCACCCTGCCTGTACACGTCTCTCAGCTTGCTTCAAATGCCGTCTGAGATTGATCAGAAAGCTGTGCTGCTGTCTGTGTCTGGTTTGCAGAAGTCTTGTTTATGATCAGCTGGTGTCAGCGATCACTTGCACTTATTTGCTGTTGTCTTGTGCTTCTTTAGCATAGTATACCATGCGGCATCAGCTCGTGAGCAAGGGCGCAAGGGCACTGAGATCTTTGGTGAGGATACTTTTTCCTGCTTTGTGCTACGTCAGATAGTCGACTGGTGGACAAACAGCACTGTCTGCACTTTTACAAACTAAACAGCTTCTTTAGCGTCATTCTTATAAGGATCGACGTTGATGCAGGGGCTTTTTTGCGAAACTGCAGAGCAGCAACAAGCCAGTGCGTGTGGCGGGTGTGGACGCTTGTTCTCGACTCTCTCAGGTCCAAGCCATACTGGTCGTGGTAAGCTTTCTATTGCTTTTGAAGATACCTCAGTATGCTGATCAGGTTGGTGCTATATAGTAGAACTGCAATGAAGTTGAATAAATGAGCTGTTGATTGCAGGTAGGTTGCAACATGGAGTTACCGATGCCTCTCAGCAGGCCCAACCTTATTCCAGTTTGGAAAGATCAGTGCACCAGGATCTTTTGAGGTGCGTTTCTTCTTATGCAAACATGTGCAATGCCTCGGTTGATTGCTCTTTCTCCGAGTTTGTTGAAAGTAGTTGACTCCCCTTGTTCTGAGTCTTGATATTGGATTTATCACTTTTCAAAAATAACACCGAGGTGCAATCTTTGTGAAAATAAAAAAAGATCAGGGAATCACTTTAGAAGAGGTCAATATCATTATTATTCTGCCATGGTTCATGTGAACCTGACGTCATGAACCTGTGTGCTCACATATCTCTCTCAAGTCAGTTGGAAATTTTGAGCAAGTAACATTGGCGAAATATGATACGTGACGCTTTGGCATGTTGCCATGTGGCAGAATCTCATGAACCTTCACACCCCCCTTCCCTCCCCTCCCCCCCACCCAACACC
>WELA01013479.1:346240-356473 GCA_009602735.1 Mesotaenium endlicherianum | reverse complement strand
CCCCACCCAACACCCCCCCCCTACACAAAACGCAGTCTGCCAGCTGGGTCAACGTCGATGTGTCTGCAGGAATGTTGGGACATATGACAGTTGATTTTTGACAGCATAAGCATGTGAACAGAACAATTCACTAGCACAAGTGCTTGTATGCTGCTGCATGCAAGCAGGATGCAGGCAGTCCGGTGGTATGGAGGGGCAGGGGGAGGGGCAAGGGGGGCGAGGCCGGATATTGGGGCGCGCGCGCGCGAGCTGCAGACCAAGCGCATGTGGACCATGGTGCTGGGCGGCACTGCCGTGGCCGGCTTCGTCATCGTGATCCTCAACAGCTTCCAGGAGAACCTTATGTTCTACATCACCCCCACCCAGGTACACCCTCCCCCAGCTGCAGCTGCAGGCCCCTTGTGTCCTGTATGACCCCCAACCCGGGATCATCCTGTGGGGCCGGGCAAGCCCCATGTACTGTATATACCTCTCTGAGTCATACTCTGACAAGGTTCACATCCTGTATATCACACCCACCTAGGTACACCCTCTGAGAACCTCATGGCCTCCATCACCCTTATTCGAGTACACCCTCCCCCAGCTGCGCTGCAGCTGCACAAACAGGCAGGCAGGTTAGAACCAGGCTTGCAAACAGCAGGTCAGGTCTCGGGGGAGCCCACTGCAGCCTTTCATTGTCAGTGGGCAGGCGTTCGGCAGGCAGGCAGTCTGTTTACAGGTGGCCAGAGCAGGCTGGGAGACGCGAGTGAGCTGGCGAGGGGGGGAGCAAGTGTCGGGGGGGGATGGGTGAGAGGGGGAAGTGTGTGAGTGAAAGTGGGAGTCGGAGTGCAAGTGCACTTCATGTATACATACGGGGAAGCTACATGCCGACATGGTAGAGAGTATGGGCTGCTTGCGAATAGGGATGTGCAGCTCATGGCTGCACGTGCAGATGTCTAAGTTCCGGTTTAGTCCTCAGCATGTGAGCAGGCAGGCCAACACACAGGCCCAGGGGGGGCCTGCTTGCTGAGAGCCACATTCGGTCAGAGCCATCATTGGCTAGCCTGCGATGAGGACCAGAGTGGGGCTGCTTGAATGACAGAGCTTTTGTCTTTGAAGTGGCAGTGCTTGTTCGGGGAGTTGCTAGAGTGGGGAGTGCCAGCGCCCGTGAGTGCCAGTGTGGGAGAAGTGCCCTTAGGGAAAGAGCCAGAGTGGGGAGTCCAGGGTGGGAAAAATACCAGTGGGAGGGGAGTCCCAGTGGAGTGCCCATGCGGGAAGGGCCAGGATGGGGGTGCCAGTGTAGGAGAAGTGCCAGTGGGGGGTGAGTACCATTGTGGGGAAATTGCCAGACTGGGGAGAGCCGGAGTGGGGAGTGCCAGGGTGGGGTATCGCATTTCTGCAGCCACAGGGGCTTGAAGGCGGGACCCCGGTGCGGGTGTAGAGTTTCACTTGGCGGCCCTCTTCTGCTCTCTTGGAGGTACGGGGTACTGGGGGGGGGGGGAGAGGGCGCAAGTCGGACGGCAGCAGCTTCCAGGCTTCTCTGCTATCTTCAGTGTCACCCTTTGGGAGTGCTGTGCCCTTGGCTGAGAGGTACAGCAAGGGGTTTTGGTGGGGTTGATGCCCTGAGGGGGTGGGCAGGCGTTGGAGAAGTTTGGGGCCCAGCCAGCCAAGAGCAAGTTTCGGCTGGGCGGCCTGGTACTGGAGGGCAGGTGTGTGCTCTATCAACCCCCCACCCCGCCCCCCCTTTCACTCTCTCTTTCTTGACTGCTGCTTCGCCCCTTATGCCGGCTCCTCTCCCCCCTCCCCCCCTTTGATCCCTCCCTCGCTCCCTCCTTTGCTCCCTCTCNCCCCCTCCTCTCACTCCCACCTCCCTCTTCCCCCCCCGCTCTTTTAGCGGCTGTTGCTGCTGCTGCTGCTGCTGCTGCTTCTTGGCTTCCTTATGCTGGCAGTTGCATGCAGTGATCAGCCCGTCAAGTTCAGCAGCAGCCCGCAGTGAGGGGGCGCTACTTTGTTTTCCCTCTCGTCTTGCTTGTGTGTGTGTGTGTGTGTGTTGCTCCTCAGCTGGTTGGTTACGCCGGATGGATGAACCGGCGCCCGGGATGCAATTTTGCTCTTGGGGTGTTTGGGGGAGGGGGGAGTGCAGCGTTCGCCACTTCGCCAACTCCACAGAGATGGAGTTTGTTGTGACAGACCTCGCCAACGAGGTAAAAGCTCCTCGTGCGCCATTGTGCGCGTGCCAGCTGTGCAAGAGCACGTGCGCCACCTCTGCGCGTGCACGCGCGCCCACTTCGTGGGAGCATGCACCTGCCTTCCTCGCTGTGTACTCTTGATTAGCAATTCTTTTCAGAGGACGAGAAAGAGGAGCAATTTTAAGTCAAGACTGCTTCTGAGTGCACTGCCAGTGCCGGTGCCGGTTCCGGTGCCGGTGCCAGTGCCAGTGCCAGTGCTGCCAGTACTTGTGCAGTCGAGTGATAGCCAGGACTTTATGGTCCCTTGCGTCTGCCCGCCTTCCCTGTGGAAGCTGGACATTGGCCGCAGCAAAGCTAATGGATCAGTGGGTTAAAGGGCCACTTGGCCCACTCCGTCTTAAAAGCTGGAGCAGACATTCCACTGGGTACGACGGGAGGGTGTCGTGGAGAACGAGCATCTCCGGATTCCGAGCACACACAGCGTACATGCAGGGTGTGGCCGACAAATCGCCGGCTGTGAGTGAGCCGGCCGCCGCGCGACGAGCGACAAGTTGACCAGTCCCGGAGACGCAAGTGCAGCTGCCGACAGTTGAACGACATGCTGAGGAAAGCCGGCTCACCCGGCAACGTGCCGTGTCGTTGACTGTGCGCAGCTGGTGGTGCGCTACAGGGGGGCGCTGCCGGATCTCTTCAGGGAGGGCCATAGCGTGGTGGCTGAGGGCTTTCTCAAGCCCTGGCCCCCCGAGCAGTCGCCGGCGACAGCTGGCGCCAGCGGCGGCATCGCCACCTTCGCGTGTGAAGGCGCCCTTCCAAGCACGGCAAGCGGAGCTGCTGACGGTGCTGAAGGGGATGAGCTCCTGGCGCTCAAGGCGCTCACGACGACGGGGTGTTTCTTTGCTGCCACTGAAGTGCTCGCCAAGCACGATGAGGTCGGTCCCTGCAGGCCTGTTGCTGACGCTGCTGCTGTTGCTGCTGCAGTGCCTCTGCCATTCCTGCTGCCGCTCCTGGTGCTTGTGCTGGCGCTGGTGCTGGTGCTTGTTGGCCCTAGTGCTGGTGCTGGAGCTGGCGCTGGTGCTGGTGCTTGCTGGCGCTGGTGCTGGTGCTTACTGGCCCTAGTGCTGGTGCTGATGCTGGTGCTTGCTGGCGCCGGTGCTGGTGCTGACCCATGAACTATCATCTGTACCCTGCCTGCCTGCCTTTCTGGAGGTGCCGTTTAGAGCCTGCTCTGCTGCTTACATTCTAGCTGCGTTTGGACATGCACAAGTTCGGCTGTCGCACTTGTGGCTTTGTGTCTCCTGCTCTGACCCCGTGGCTGAACTGAGTGGGCGCAGAAGTACATGCCGAAAGAGGTGGCGGCAGCGGTTGCCAAGAATAAGGCTGCCCTGGAGGGTGCGGAGGACTCCCCCTCCGTCGTCACTGCACCGCCGACAAGACCGCCCCCTGCAGCTCGTCCCTCCATGTCGAGCAAGGTAGCTCAGGCTCCTAGTCAGGCGCAGGAGTTTGATACTACGGTTTGATTGAGGTGCACGATTGATGCACACTCTTGTCTATTGACAGAGGGAGTGTTAACACTCTTTCATTTTTTGAGAGACCATGTTTGGTTTGTGCTTTGGGTTTAGCCTGTAGCATGCTAGCCAGAGGGAATAAAGGTCGCGCATAGCAACTAAAATTGAGTGGGGCTCAACGACCCTTGCAGCAGCTGGCTGCTACGCTGAGATAAACTCTGAACGGATTGTAGGTTGGCGAGAGAGTAAGAGCTGGCCGGTCATTCTCTGTGAACGTGAGTGCCAGCAGCAGGAACATTGTGAATTGATATACGTTGGAAACACTAAAAAGAAGGTTCTTGCATCGTGTATTGTACCATGCATGCCATATGAATTAAGCTAGGAGCAGCCCTGATGAAAGCTTTGCAGAGTACTTCTTTCATTTCTGTAACATGGAACCAGTGGTGACAGAGCCTTGATACCAACACCCACGGTGAACTGAACTCAGTTTGTAATAAAAGTCACAGTACCATGACAGATGCGTACATAAACTACATAAAAAAAGTCTGAATACAAATACATATCGATCAGAGTACACCTGCAGCTAAAAAGTTCTGAACTAGTCTCAAGCATTGAGCTGTACAGGTGGAGCAACAGCCTCCTGCTGTGAGCTCCGCCTCAGGGCTCTAATTCCCGCCGAGCTGCTAACTCTGCTCCTCGACGCCAAAGGCATCTGGTACTCCAGCCCAAGCTCCACCATTGCGTAGTTCAGTGCTTCCTTCACAGCCTCAGAAGTCAGCGTCTTCTGCTTGCTCAGCGTCAGGCCAGCCTCCATGGGATACTCGGAAGCCACAGTGAAGGGCGTCATGTCGGGAACGCCTGCAGCAGCAACTCCTGCAGCCGCTGGTTGGGACACCTCCTCGTCCTGCTCGTCCTCCTCGGCCCCGAAGTTGCCTCTGACAAAGGCCTTCCAGAAGGCGTGAGTGTGCGCAATCACGTTGGTCATCACGTACTCAGGCTCCATCGCACGCTCTCCGAGCTCAAACCCGTTCTCCGGCTTGCCGTCAAACGTCTTGTAGGTGCGGAACCACTCCCTGTCGCGCCACGTGGCAACATACAGGCATGGGTAGTCTTAGCAGTACATTCTCTCCAATCAGTCGAACTCCTCCACTCACGCGCAAACGGGGGAATTTTCTGCTTGCAGGTATCAACTACACAGAGGAATTATGGATGAACGAATACGAAGAGTCTGACGCCACATGGGCTTCACATATGACACATGCGCACACAAGAAGGGGCCTTCCTGGATTAGGATCAACAGGTAGAGCAAGCACAAGCAGGGCGCAAGGTGCAGGAACATGGAGAGGATCGAACCGATGCTCATACATAGAGGGGGCCCTGCCTCGCCAGCAGGACGGGGCGAGCATGAGCCCAGTGCAGGGAGCGAGCAAAGTGGACCAGAGGGCAGGAACAATTGGAAAACAGCTCCCCATACACTTCAGCTGCGCACCTGATGGCGCCCACAACGCCTGGGACGTGGATTTCCAGATCAGCCACCGAATTGACAAGCTGGCAGCGGGGGTCGTCGGCCGCGATGGCTATCACCTTCCAGTCCAGCTCGCCCTCGTCGATCATCGCAAATGCTGCACCCGGCAACAGGCGCCCACTCGCGTCTGCTTAGAGACGAGAGCCTGAAGGCTCTGCCACGCCAGACCGACACGTCAGACTGAGATGTAGTGTGTCATTTTGACATGTAGGCTGGCATGTCCGACTGCCACATTGGACTGCGACGTCAGAGCAGCCACTCTCAGGACTGACGACACGTGCGTTGTGCGGAGGACTGGGTGCAGATTCCTGAGTGCAATGGAAACACGTGAGAAAAAGCATGGACAGTAGCGGCAGCTTCACGTCCCTTTCTTTGTAGCATCTGATCAGCACTCCCACAAGAAACACAGGATATGGGGGGCAGTCATCGTTGTCAAGCAGCAGAAAGAAGCGGGCATGGTCGTTGCGATGTTATATCAAATGTCAAACCTGCCACAGGCTTCACGGGGAAGATGTCTCCAATGGCACACTGCCTTCCGCTAATCTCGACGACATCGACGGGATCATCGTCCCCCTTGCTTCCTCCGCACTCGGCATTCGCATACGCAGGATCCTCCCACGTCTGCAGAACAACACCTCCAACGACTCCGACGAATCTTCAGTCCGCTAAAGCGTTAGGGACCTGGACCCGCCTGATACTCATCTGGACATGAAAGAATCAATGGCAGGGCAGGGACTCTGAAAAGCACTAAGATGGTCATTCTACCCATGCAGTAACGTGTGAGCGACGAAGCAGACGGATGAATTTCAATCTCGACAGGGAATCACCTGAGGGAGCATGCCATAGTTCCAGGGCATGTCGATGCCATAATACCGCGGCTTGTCGTTCTTCGAGTCCAGCTTGATTGGGTTACCGACTTCCTTGGTGGAAACCTGCAAGTTAAGAACACAATGGCCAACGAGCATGAATAAGCAGACCATTAATTGAAAGACAACGCCGATAGTATAAATATAGCTAGTAACAAGAGAAATGAGTACTGGACTTGAATACATACATACTGAATAGAATCCACATGAAATGTAGTACCCAAGTTATTGCTAATACATACATATATTGAGTGTCCATATGTAGATTACTAGCATGAGTCCTGATTGTGAAGAAGTTACTGCCACCAGCAGTCACACAAGGCAGAGGCCTCTTTTTAAAACGTAGAGAGCTCCCAGGCTATGGATGTTTTCAAACCAGCATCACCACAGCATGACTTTTTCTGTGTTCCTTTTCTCTTTATTTTTCCTCTTACATTCCATGGCTGCTGGTCACAGCTCCAATAATTGTACCGTAAGTAATTTGCTCAATTAGCTTACAATTAGGATGCACCCTACCAAGTGGCTCAGTGCACGGGTAGGTACAAGTACCTCATACTTCGCACGGGTGTCTTGAGGAATCTCGCAGACGAAGTTGAGCATGTCATGTCCAGCATACAGAGGCACTGAGTGCCATGGAGACACTCTCTGTCCAGATGTTGTATCCTGAAAATGCACTCTGAAGCTCAGCGAACCTCGCCTGCCTTCAAGTACAGTCTGCACAGAGAGTTGCAAGCTTGTCAGTACACAGTAGTCTATCAGTGCCCCAACGAGCTTCAGTTGGAGAGCAAGAACCAATCGAAGAGGGTGCTAATCTAGGTGTAACATATTGACCTACTGATTATTGTATCACAATTATTGACTATCGAGCTGCGGCTCAACAAAATTGATCTAAGATGGTCTGTGTCCACACCTGAATGCCGCGGTAGAGAGAGTAATCGCTTCCCGCCGGTGCTACTCTGTTTGAAACTTCAAAGTGATCCATATGTACTTCGTCCACTTAAATACTCGGTGGAGAGTTAATGGCCCGATAAGAGAAAAAGGTGGATTGGTCGCAGTGGCAGAACAGCACAAATAATGCAATATATACTGTTCAACACAATGCCACTGAAGCTGTTTCGTAGGGACCAGAAAGTCACGTGATTTCGAGAACGTCATGGCTGGTTTGCAGGTCCCTTGGTATAGGGCATCCATTGAAGAGGGCCTTTTTGATGATAAGAGCACGGTTAGTATCATGTAGCGCATGGATGAGCAAGAAATTATTATTACGTGATGCTCTTTCCTGCCATCGAAGCAACACTTTCAAACAATGTCCTCAAAGTAACATTCTGTAGGGGGAAGTCAATATAAGGTCCACATGAGGTCAACATAAGGTCAACATAAGGCACACATGGCCCTACATAGACCAAAATGGCCAGTTATGGCATTATATTGGCCCAAAACGGCCTAGACCGGCGGCTTGTAGAAACGGCTCTAGTCCTGTATTGTTCAGGTCAGGCAGAGTATCAGTCAAAGACGGTACAATTGGTCATAGTTTGACCCATTGACGTCAAGTCAAGTCCCGACACAAACATCAATAGAAGATCAACATCGATCGTCGAGTTTGTTGCAAGTTTGTTGCCATTTTCCCCACGTAATTATTCGTAATGGTCTACATTGCAAAGCATTCCGACACCTTGTATTGACTTGTATCCTAAGCATAAAGCTCACCCAAGTTTTGCGAAGCCCACCCGTCCTGACGCCTTCTATGCTTCAGTACCCACTAGGACTATATTACACATCTATTTCCACGTCTCCCTAGAATTCGTCATTCTTCACTCTGATTGTGAACTTTTTCTTTTTTCTTTGCATCCTCACTAGTTTCTCGTTGTGTTTTTTGAGAGGACGCTAGCATATCAGAAGAGGTGTAGCGCGCTGCTGTTCTGCAAGATCATCGCTGCTAGTCTGTCAAGGAGGTCATCATGGTCGGCCCCATGGCTTCCCCCTCTGTTCTGCCAGATCTTCGTGACAGGAGGTACTGTATCGCCCGTTTCTCATAATTCAGTTTCTTGTGAGTCACGTCATCATGGCATGGACAATATCTGTTCCTTCTGTGCATCGCTCCCTGACGAGAAAATCTAGATATACGACGCTTACTGTTTATATGGAAGAAGACACGTACAGTTCATCACTTTATGGCATCAGACATAGGGGAGGTTGTTTTGCATATCTGCACTGCCATCAAGGAATGACGCTTGTCTCCTATGCGTGGGAAGCAGGATACGTGGGGGGGGGAGAAGAAAAACTTATATAGTGTGCAAGTGCTTTCAGTAGCTAATCACCTGTGGCTAGCTCTTGCGTGTATGCGAGCAGCGTGGAGGAGCTGAGAGTGCTGCTCACAGATCCTGCGGCTTACTCGGCATTCTTTCACACCCTTGACCAAGTCGCCCAAATGGACAACGTAACATGCGCTCGCACTTGTTTTGTGTTGTTTCCTTCCAATAAATCTCAAATCAGCATTGGTCAGTAGCAACATCATGAAGTAGAGGGTGCCTGTGTGTGTGACAGAAGTGGCTTTGTCAACGCTGTTCATACTTGCGCCATTCTGTCAAAATGAAAGTAGTGCTGTTGTTCTGCAATGATCAGGGAGGCATCTCAGGGAAAGAAATTGCACTACCTTGCCTGGTAATCATTTGGAAGGCATGGGTGGGGCGCTTTTGGCACAGTTACTTTTGTTTCCAAGCCAGATGAAGCTGTATGTGCTTGACATGTGGGAGGAACGGGTTGGGGAGCACAGCTGCGGGATGAGCTGAGAAGAGGAAACGTAGAGCTTGCAAGTAAGTCACCTGCTTCGCTTGGATTTCAGTTTATCAGTCTCTCAGTCCGCCTGAGAAGCTTATGCCATTATCAAAAAATCCGGGATGCAGTATCTATCACTTCAAGCGGCTACCATGTAACAGGCTGTTTCCGAGGAAGCTGTCCAGGTTCACTCAGCCAGGTGGCTCCCACGCTGCAGGGGGCAGGCTCTCTCTGAGGAAGCTGTCCAGGTTTTAACTCAGCCGGGTCTACTCAGCCAGGTTCACTCGGCTGACAGCTTGGGGCGGTGTTCTTTGGGGGGGGAACAGAGAAGAATCTATCCAGGGAGTCTGAGATTGCTGAGCTCAAAACTCAGGTTGGCTTGCACTTCCCCTCTTGATTCTCTCGCGGCTCATCTCTGGTCTTAAACCCTAAATGCTGTCTGGTTTGTATCGAAGTGCCCGCGTTGAAAGTATGCGCCATCAAGTAATGTGAGCACTCGGCCAAGAACATTCGCCACTTGCTGTTACTGTTTTTCTGCCGTTTACCCGACGTAGAAACTTCTGCGCCTCCGTCGTGTCACCCTCTTGGTTTGTTCTCGGCCATTCTTTTCGTCCGTCTTGGTACCCTTGTCATTGCTATGCGGATCTCGTATCTAATATTTTGAGTGAAGCAGGGCACATGCACCCGTCTGCGTCATGAGAAGTTGTCAGTCATGTTGGCAAGCTTGTGGGTTCCCTGACTTATATCAGAAACAATATCAAGAGCGATAACAAATGCTTGGGAGGTGAAGTATGTCCACAAGGCGCGCTGCATGCTGGTGCTCCTCTTCTTCCTCCTGCTCCTCCTGCTCCTCNGCGATAACAAATGCTTGGGAGGTGAAGTATGTCCACAAGGCGCGCTGCATGCTGGTGCTCCTCTTCTTCCTCCTGCTCCTCCTGCTCCTCCTGCTCCTCCTCCGGCTCCTCCTCCTCCTCCTCCTCCTCCTCAGTATTCCTACTCGGCAGCCGTAGGCTTCGAGGTGGTGCTTAAGCGCATGCACGCCCCTAGCGCATGTCCTTCCTCCTGAGGCTGCTGCTGCTGCTCCTCCTGCTGCTGCTTTTCCATCTCTCTCTTGTGTTTCTCCTCCTGCTCCCGCTCCTGCTCCTGCTCCACTTCCTCCTCCTGCTCTGTCCAGCCTCCCCTCCTCCTTCTGCACCTGCTCCTCCTTGTCCTCCTCTGCCTCCGCCGTAGCCGACGCCACCGTCATTGTAGCTTCTTTGAAGCTGCAGGGGTGTGTGTCTCATGCCATCATTGCTCCTCCTCCTCCTCCTCGTCCTCCACCCCTCTCTGCGGCAACAGGGGGCTGCTTCTGATTGGGCATCCAGTATGGGGTGTGGGGTTTTTGGTGGTGGGAG
>WELA01013479.1:333708-346047 GCA_009602735.1 Mesotaenium endlicherianum | reverse complement strand
CCCCCCCCCCCCTTTCTTTCCCCGTTTCTCTTTTTCTCTCCCGCAAGGAAAAGCCACAAACTACTTTTTGCATGGAGAATGTGTCGTGCAATTGCATCCCCTGAAAGCATGTATTGCTTCGTGTATGGTGGATGTGCTATGCCACCGCCGCCCTTCCCCCACCCCCCCACATCCCCACCACTTCAGCCCCCTCCCCCAGAACAGTATAAGCCTTCCCGCTTTCCCTCTTCCTCACTCCCCCCATATTTTGGATGCTGAAAGCAATCATGAACTGTGCAGCGTGAGGGGTAAGGTGCTGTGATGCGGCTTATGCAGCTTCCGTAGCTTTGGATCAACGACTTTGGGCTTTTGCAGATGAGAACACACCCTCGTTAACGTCGTGGCCGGAGTGACTGAGCAGACGAGTCCGTTGGACTTCACGAGGTTGCTCGGAACCTTGAGAATGTTGACATTTTAAGCCAAAAGCGTACTGTCTCTTAGTGTTGGGCTAGGGTGGAAACATGCGAGTTGTAGACTTTACACGCGTCATCATCATGTCCGCGTGTCATGAACATGTCCACGTGCAATGTACTTACCAATTTTGTTGTCCCAACTGATAGGTTACATGAGGTTTTGCCCCACTCCTCGACTGTTCCTTTTTTGATTCTGCAGATGCCGCGCAGGAGTTGGACACGCAGTCTGAGGAGCTCCATCGCAAGTTGCTAGCGGGCCAGATTGAGGCCGGGGACTTCCTCCAAAAGTACCGGGCATTGCGGCATCTATACCACATGCGCGTTCAGACACGCATGGCGGCTCTTGCATCCCTCACCAGTTAGGTTGGTGGCAAGGGCTTGTCTCGACTTCAAAGGGTTTGCTTGTATGCTTTGAGACTAGTGTCTTGGGTTGTGGGGGGCTTGAAATGCAGGCGTACATTTTTAATTGTACATAGTTTTCTAGCAATTGATAGGATATATCTCATGTATTATAAGAGCTGTCGATATCATGACTTCTACTTCTCTTGAGTTGACAAGTCAAAAGAGGTGGTCTGTGAAGGCTTGAGTAATGAATATTCGGCTGCATCCAACAGGAGCACAATAATATTTTTCGAGTTTCAATCGACCGTTGGCCAATCCAACCGTGCTTTTAGAAGCTTTGTAACCGCTTGGAAATAATTGAATGGGTCAAATTCCAATTAGAGGGTATTTTGAGGAAAACCATATATATGCAACACGTGAATGATGCTCATTAAAACAGTGGTTGGATGTTGCCGTGACTTCTGTTGGTCGACTTGAACGGCAGTACTTCATGCTAATCCATGCAAGTGCTGAGTTCGTGAAATTCTCCTTTTTGTATATTATCATTTCTCTTATCTACTGTTCATGATGCAAGGAGAAAAAGGAAGCATAGAAGTTGAAGTGCACGCATTCCATGTGTTGAAGAAAGTCAGGCCTACTCTTTTGTATTTTCAAACAACTTCTGTACATTCTTCTAGTGCCTTTGCTTTCAAGTCAATAAAAGTGTTGCAAAGAACCCTTAGAAGTTTGGAGCCATGGAGCCCCATCACACTTTTGGTAGCACTTAAAATCAGAAATGTTGGTGTTCGGATTCTGAAGAGGTGAACATCGGTAATGATCGGTCAGAAAAATAGTCAAACAGCAGGTAACAGTCGGGAAAATGAAAACCAAAAAAAATAAGTGGGGGAGATTGGGGCCGGGGGAGGTTGGGTTACGTTGGGACCAGTCGTAACACCAACAGTGTGAGGCGTAAGGCACGGGATTGGGCCCCGTAGGGACCCCGAGCCACCCCGTGCCCAGTGATGAGCCACTGCGGGACTAGCTTGGACAGCTTGTGCCTGAGGGAGCTCTTGCAAGCTCTCAGGACGGTACGTTGCATGCTTTCTCACTTCGCGCCAGGCTTCATCTTGCCAACTTGAGTGATCTTACCTCCGATGATGGCGAAGATGAAGCAAGCGCACTATTTTTGTGTCGCTTAGCTGTGCACTCTTGTCAGGCCCATGGCTACCTCTCATGGCTTGTAACGATTGCGGTATTAGAGTGCTCGGCAAGCTGGAAGTTATAACTGCGTCATTTTCCCTAGATGTCTGAGCCATTTCGTGGATATGATTATATTTTAAATCTCGAATTGTTGTCTTATAATTTGTCAGAGTAGGGCTGTCTCATGCATTGAATTTTTAAGTGAGCCTTGTGGAGTAGCCCGCCGAACGCAGCTTGGAGGTGCAGGGAAAGTATACATGGGCGACAATAATCAGGATGCAAGCCATGGAGCTACTGACGGCGCTGTCAACGGCGATTCGACGTCTGGCCACTGTGACGAGAAAGACCATTCGACGTTCAACTGGTATTACACAAGGCAGGAGATTGAGCGGGACTCGCCGTCCAGAGCAGACGGGATTAAGCTGAAGACGGAGACGTGGCTGAGGCGTTCGTATTGCACGTACCTGCAAGACCTGGGGATGCGTCTAAGAATGTACGGCAATTCCGGACTCTTCTGCTGTCAGCTCCTTGTATGATCACACCTTTCCTCCGTCCTGACTCGTGCATTCACTTCATGCGACTGAGAGGGAAGGCCAAAACGAAAAGAGCTCTGTAGCACAGGTGGTGCTCATTAAGTGGCAAAGCAGACCCTTCTTATGCATCTTCCAATCCCGATCGGGGCTCTAAGCCCCCCTGCCCAAGGAGTGGTCTGCAGTTGAAGCGTGTGTGAAGAAATAATCTACTGCTATGCAAGCATTATATCTGCGTGTTCATATAGTAGTCAGGAGTCTTTCAAAAGGCTCTGCGCGCTACGCGTATCTAAATACGCAGAGACTAACTTCTCTTCAACAATTCTGTAGTCTTTCGCTCTCCAGGCAGCTAGCAGGTCAATCGAAGGCATTACATTTGTTTCCATTGTCCCATCCCTTATGAAACATAGGGTGTCGCATCAAGCAGAGTTCTAATGGAAAAGCAGAAAAGGGGGGGGGGGGCTGCAGGCCCCAGGAGACTATAGCATCAGCCATTGTGTTCTGTCACCGCTTCTACCTCCGGCAGTCTCACGCCAGCAATGACAGATACGTAAGTGCCTGCAGGCCCTCTCTCTCTCTCCCGTTCTCTTTTGTTGTCACCCCCCCGCCTCCTCTCCTCTTCTCTTACACTCCCTTTCTGTGTACACGTTGTTGAAGGGGAGAGACGAGTTTTTTGAAGGGGAGAGAGATATGGAAGGAGGGTAGGAAGGAGGAAGGGAGGGAGGGAGGGAGGGAGAGAAGGAGGAGAGGAGAGTGAGATTGTGTGCATAGTAGAGAGGGAGAGGGGGAGGGAGAGGGCAGGAGGAAAGGGAGGGGGAGGAGAAAAGAGAGGGGGAGGGGAAAGGGAGGGGGAGGGAGAGAAAGAGAGGAAGAGCAGGAGGGAGAGAGAGAGGGAGAGGGAGAGGGAGAGGGTGAGCGCACGTGCACCGGGTGGGTTGTTGGTGCTTGCGTGTGCCCTCAGCCATGCCTGACTTTCTTCCTGTCTGACTTTCTTCGTGTCTGTCTGCCTGCCTGCCTGTGTCCGTCTCTGTCACTCAACGCGTGAGCAGACGATTGCGACAATCTGCATGTTCCTGGCTGGCAAGGTGGAGGAGACGCCAAGGCCCATCAAGGAGATCATCATCACGGCGCACGAGATCCGCCACAGGCGGGACAGCGTGGCCGTCGAGCGCATCAAAAGAGAGGTATTCCCCCTCACTCCTCACTCCTGCTGCTGCTCCTGCTGCTCCTGCTGCTCCTCCTATTTGCCCTTCTCCCCTACCCCTTCTCTTCTTCCTGCTGCCCTTTCTCCCCCACGCCTCCTGCTCTCTCTCCTCGCCCTCTTCCTTTTCCTCCACCCCCTCCTCCTTTTTCTCCTCCTCCTCCTCCTCCTGCTCCTCCTTCTCATCCTCCTCCACCTTCCCCCGCCCCAAAGCCCTGGCTCTTCAGCTGAGCAGAAAGAACAGCCACGCGCGCGCGTGTGTGGCGTGCTGCCACTCTGCTGTGGTGGCGACTGCTGCTGCTGCCGCATGTCTGACGGTGCACGCACGTGTGTCTCAGCATCACTACGCCAGGTGTGCCCCTCCCACATTAATGTTTAAAGATGAGGCGGAAGGCAAGAGAAAGGCACAACGGTGCTGGCTATGATGATCTTGGTAATGCTAGTGTATCATAGTAGGAGCCACGACGATCATGACGACAAAGCTGACGACGTCGACAAAAATCGCAAACATTACGATGACAGAGACGACGAGTAGTGCGACGACGGCGACGACGACGACGACGGCGACGACGACGACGATGACGACGACAGCAGTGATGATGAAACGATGATCATGAGGAGGACGGCGGGACGGCGATTGTGCCCCGACGGTGATTATGCCAACGGTGATCGCAACAACGATGACGACGACGACAGCGACGACGGCGGCGGCGGACGACCTTGGATGTTACAGTAGGGTGGTGCCAACGATGATGACGCCGATGGGATCCCACGATCAGACGGGGCCGCAAGAGGCGGCGAGGCCGTAGGTGATGCGGCCGCTGAGGTGGCGCGGCTGGGGGGTGGAGCTGGGGTGTGTGCCTGTGGGTGCAGGCGGTGTTTGAGGAGCAGAAGGAGCGGCTGCTGGCGGGCGAGAGCCTGGTGATGGCCACGCTGGGCTTCGACCTCATCGTGGTGCACCCGTACAAGCCGCTGGTGCAGACGCTGCGCAGCTTTGGCCACGGCAAGGACGCGCTCGTGCAGGTGGCCTGGAACTTCCTCAACGACGGGTGAGCGCCGCAGCGGGCGGGGCTGGTGGCGTGCGTGCGTGCGTGCGTGCTGCGTGCGTGCGCGCGTGTGCATGCGTGCGCGAGTGCGCACACATTTGTGTGTGTGTGTGTGTGAGAGAGAGAGAGAGAGACTTGTGTGCGCGTGTGCTGTGTGCTTGACGTGTGCGTATGCCGTATGCATGTATGGCCTTCTACGAGGTGTGCCTGTGCCCGTGCAAGGAGTGCCTGTGATACGCGTGTGTGATGCACGTGTGCGCGTGGTGTGCGCGACGTGTGTGATGCGTGTGGGATGTGCATGTGGGTGGGTGTTAGCACAAGTGCGTGTTTGAAAGAGTCGTCCTGTTCCGGTTGTCCTGACTTATGAAAAATGCACGCCTGTGAGCGTGGGTGCGTGCATGTGTGTGTGTGCCTCGCGTGTGCCTGTGTGTGCGCTCGTGCATGTGTGCGTGTTTGCATGTGCCTGTGTTCGCGGTTGTGCATGTGTGCGTGTTTGCATGTGCCTGTGTGCGCGGTTGTGCATGCGTGCGTGCTCGCATGTGCCTGTGCGTGTGCCTGTATGCGCGGGCGTGCGCATGGTGCCTGTGCGTGTGCGTACATGCGTTTGTCCCTGTGAGTCTGTGTCTGCCCCAAGGCAGGCCTGACCCGAATGGCTTTAGAACGGGGGGGTGTGTTGCGTGTGTGCGTGTGCGTGCGCGTGCGTGTGCCTATGCCTGTGACTGTGCGCGTGTGTGGGTGCCCGTGCGCATTTGTGGGCGGGGGCGGCGAGCGAGTACAGGCTGCACACGTCGCTGTGCCTGCAGTTTCGGCCGCGCCTCATCGCGCTAGGGGCCATCTACCTGAGTTCCAAGTTCCTCAAGGTGAACCCGCACGTTGGGGACAAGGACTGGTGGGAGGACTTCAGGGTCTCGCTGCGTGACCTCGAAGGTAGCCCCCCCCCCCTCCCCCTAATATCAGCATAGTAGCAGTGATGGTGGAAGGGGGCCTTGTAGCTGGAGGAGCACTTTTGTAGTTGTTGTTGTTGTGCTTCACTGTTAGTTGTAGCACTAGTCGTGAAACTGTTAGCAAGATTGCTAGCGGCTAGTACTCCTAGTACTAGTAGGTATGGATGCAGTACCAGATGAGGGTGGTGGTTGTTGTCGCACACACAAGGGTCCGTGTAAGGGCGCCCATTCCCGCTCCGGGCGGTGCTGACTGTGTGGTGATGGTGCGGGGGAGTACGTACGTGCCTCCCTGCGTGCCCATTGGCACACTCTCTCTCTCTCTCTTTCTCTCTCTGGCTGCTCTTCGCCTGCCCCTGCCCCTGTTGCCCGTCCGCGTGTTGTGGTGCGATTGCTCGACGCGCACGTGTTGTGGTGCAATTGCTCGACGCGCACGCACACGCACGCACACGCGCGCACACGCACGCACACACATACACACACACACACACACACGCACGCGCGTGCATGCGCGTGCACTCATATACCCAAACACACGCACTTACACAGGCGCGCGCGCACGCACGCATGCAGAGGTGGGGCATCAAATGCTGGAGCTCTACGAGCAGAACAGGCCGGCAGCCACAGGAGCAGGCTCCGGGGGGAGCACAGCTGGCGCAAGCGCGCGTGCCTCCACCTACTCCCTGACCTCGGCCGGCGAGCACGGGCGGCGGCAGCCCTCCTGCAGCCCCCTTCCTGAGGCGGCCGAGCAAAGCACGCCAGTGTTGACTCAGGTCGACTCCGAGAGGTCAGAGAGGTCAGAGGGGCCATCGCAGTCCCCGGGCGGTGGTGCCACCCCCCTGGAGCCTTGGGCGGCGTCAGCGTCTGCCCGCTCTGACTCCTCGCCGCCCTCGCCGCACGGCGAGCGGGAGGCCAACGGCTGGATGGGACTGCATCATCATGCGGGGGCTGAGGAGGAGGAGGAGGAGGAGGGTGGGGAGCAGGAGACTCAGGTGTCACGAGAGGATAGGCATAGGAGGGGGCGGGTGCGGGGGGAGCAGCAGGAAGAGGAGGAGGAGGAGCCGGATGAGGAGGGGCAGGAGCACGAGCGTGAGCATGAGCAGGAGCGGGAGCAGGTGGAGGAAGAAGAGGCTGCCGACGACAGCGACGACGACGACGACGACGACGACGAGGAAGACCAGAGGCGCACGTGGGAGATGCTGGATGTTGTCGATCTCGGCCCCGCGCGGGCTGCCCTCCATGTGGCGCGGCGCTTGCGGCCTCCTGCCCCCACCGCTCGTCAGAGTTCGGTAGGAGAGGAGGAGGAGGAGGAGAGAATACATGCAGCAGCAGCGAGCGAGGAGGCAATACCTGTTCATCATAGGGGAGCATCCGAGAGCCCCCTGAGCTCGCCGGGAGAGGAGGAGGAGGAGGAGGAGGAGGAGGAGAGCCAGAAGCTGAGCTCGCCTCTGGAAGCGGCGCCGCCTGTGAGACGCCAGCTGGCAAAGCGCCAGCTGGAGCCATCCGCTTATCGGGAAGCTGCAGAGGACGGCGAGCTGCCAGACTGCAGCAGCAGCGGCCGCCTCCGCGCGTCGTCGTCGTCCGATCCTGACCATGTTGCCGCCAAGGACAACGACAAAGATGGCAGCGGCCATGGCCGTCCCGCCAGTGGGAGCGGCAATGGAGGTGGCGACGACGACGACGACGATGACGACAATGTGGAGGACCGAGATGGCCGAAGGTTTGCAGCTGCTGATGCTTTCGCTGACGGGTACGATGAAGCGCACGGGAGGGAGAAACAGGAGGAGGAGGTGGAGGAGGAGGAGGGGCATCGGCGACATCGCAATGCCTCCTTACGTGCTGAAGCTCAAGCGTCGGGGCAGCGCCGTAAGGGGAAACGAAAGGCAACTGGAAGTGAGGGGAGTGGGGGTGTCCGTGAAGGTGGTGACGCTCGTGGCGGCGGTACGGCTGGTAAGGAGGGCAGGCCCAGGCAAAAGACTGGCCGCCAAGAGGGAGGGTCCCGCAAGAGGAGCAAACAATAAGCTTGGCGCAAGAACAGCAGAGAACCAATAAATCTGGCCAGCTCTCACGGTCTTACGCAGTCACTGTTATATGTACATAAAGAGAGTTCGTGATGGCCGGTGGACACGCCCGGCACGTGCGCCAGCCCTGCAACATTTGTCTGTTCAGTACATTTGTGTAATTATTGACGTGATCATGCGCGCCCTTCAAACGTATGCCTCCATTCGCTCAAATGTACTTCATGTGAGTTGTCTTGGTGGGAAAGAAGCTGTGGTGCAAGAATATCTTACTCGCCAGTTATATATTCAAATTTTCCGACAGCTGTGTGTGTGTATGTATCATAAACTGCTCGTATCAAGGCTGTAGCTGGACTCGTCTACAGATGTTCGCGAGTAGTAGTAGGCCGGTCGACCCGTACTGCACATCGCACAGCTAGCTAGAGTTTGGAAGATGCAGCTGCACTAAAGGATGAGATGCACGCCAGGCAATTATGAAGAACCTAATATTCAACTGAGCACAAATCCGTGTGCTTGTTGTAATAACATACAGGATAGTTGGTATAAAAGTAACATGTGAGCAAAGTTGATTTTTGCTTTCTCTCACACCTTCGATTTCAACTCTTGATTTGCAATATTGCAGAAGACTTCAGAGCCCATTCATGTACGCCAGAATGCACTTGAATTGTAAATTTTCATTTTATGCAAGACTCGCAGGACAATCACCAACTCTGTCAGACATGAGCCCTCACGCGCCTGCTTACAAGAATGCTGGTATATAGAGAGAAGGATTGAAGACTGGTGAGAGTGTACTAAGAGCTTAGGTTATTCCTATTTATATAAGTGCAGCATTAGCCTTGGAGAATAGGCTTGTACACCACACAAACCAGGAAGGAGCCTGCTTGCATCCGCTTGATTTAGAAACTCCAACTTTTGTATCCTACTTACTAATTTTCGCAAATAGCAGAAATGGATTGTCGCCTACTTGCCCGTGTCCACACAGAAGAACAAGAGGGACGAATAGGGATGCTTCATCATATGCTGACATGTCACTCGATTTTTGCAACCTCACCAGCCGGCCCTGACACGACAACTTGTTCATTCACAAACCTGCCATGTGCAAAACGAAAAGGCACACACGCACAAAATGAAAGAGCAGTTGGTCGCTTCACACACGTATCTTTTTAGACAACAAACAATGAAGCAGTGGAGACCTTATCGAGATGGTCCAATTCCAATCTTTGCGAAGACGGGAATGTGTGACCACATCATCACTGATACCAAACCAACTGCGTCATACGCTACCCCCAAGCATAAGGACCGGCTTGGACGGTACATAAGCAGCCTATTTAACATGAAGAAGGGCGGAAGAACACAAGATGCCCAAAGAAAAAAACAGTAGCAAATGAGGTTGCCTACCAACAGCCATCAGGTTGCGCCAAGTGTCCAAAAAGCGGCAGCCAAGAGCACACTTACTTGGCGAGCTTGTCTTTGGAGGACTGCAGGATGTANTACTTCATGTGAGTTGTCTTGGTGGGAAAGAAGCTGTGGTGCAAGAATATCTTACTCGCCAGTTATATATTCAAATTTTCCGACAGCTGTGTGTGTGTATGTATCATAAACTGCTCGTATCAAGGCTGTAGCTGGACTCGTCTACAGATGTTCGCGAGTAGTAGTAGGCCGGTCGACCCGTACTGCACATCGCACAGCTAGCTAGAGTTTGGAAGATGCAGCTGCACTAAAGGATGAGATGCACGCCAGGCAATTATGAAGAACCTAATATTCAACTGAGCACAAATCCGTGTGCTTGTTGTAATAACATACAGGATAGTTGGTATAAAAGTAACATGTGAGCAAAGTTGATTTTTGCTTTCTCTCACACCTTCGATTTCAACTCTTGATTTGCAATATTGCAGAAGACTTCAGAGCCCATTCATGTACGCCAGAATGCACTTGAATTGTAAATTTTCATTTTATGCAAGACTCGCAGGACAATCACCAACTCTGTCAGACATGAGCCCTCACGCGCCTGCTTACAAGAATGCTGGTATATAGAGAGAAGGATTGAAGACTGGTGAGAGTGTACTAAGAGCTTAGGTTATTCCTATTTATATAAGTGCAGCATTAGCCTTGGAGAATAGGCTTGTACACCACACAAACCAGGAAGGAGCCTGCTTGCATCCGCTTGATTTAGAAACTCCAACTTTTGTATCCTACTTACTAATTTTCGCAAATAGCAGAAATGGATTGTCGCCTACTTGCCCGTGTCCACACAGAAGAACAAGAGGGACGAATAGGGATGCTTCATCATATGCTGACATGTCACTCGATTTTTGCAACCTCACCAGCCGGCCCTGACACGACAACTTGTTCATTCACAAACCTGCCATGTGCAAAACGAAAAGGCACACACGCACAAAATGAAAGAGCAGTTGGTCGCTTCACACACGTATCTTTTTAGACAACAAACAATGAAGCAGTGGAGACCTTATCGAGATGGTCCAATTCCAATCTTTGCGAAGACGGGAATGTGTGACCACATCATCACTGATACCAAACCAACTGCGTCATACGCTACCCCCAAGCATAAGGACCGGCTTGGACGGTACATAAGCAGCCTATTTAACATGAAGAAGGGCGGAAGAACACAAGATGCCCAAAGAAAAAAACAGTAGCAAATGAGGTTGCCTACCAACAGCCATCAGGTTGCGCCAAGTGTCCAAAAAGCGGCAGCCAAGAGCACACTTACTTGGCGAGCTTGTCTTTGGAGGACTGCAGGATGTAGATGGCGATTGTGGTCGTAAGCGCGACAGCTGTCAACCCCTCGTTTGACAAATTCCCTCCCCCCTCCCCCCCCCCCTCCGTTTCCCCTCTCAGTTCAGTTCCGTAATTGTCTGCGACGTGAGGAAACCGTGACAATCATACACAGAGAACGTGCACGTACTGCACGTACTTCACACGTACTTCAGATGTACTTCACGCGTACTTCAAACGTACTTCACACGCACTTCACGAGCACTTCGCATACTTACAGGTACGTACGTCACGCACCACATGCACAGCACGCATGGCACGTACTGCACCCGAAACCCAACCAAAAACCTCGACCCCCGGGCATACAGAGTACAGGGTCGCTAGGTGCAGGTGCGGGGGCATGCACCAGCAGCTTTGCGCACGTCAGAGAACAGGGCAGCTAGGTGCAGGTGCAGGTGCAGGTACAGGCGCGGGTGCAGATGTCAGCAGCCTTGCGCATGTCAGAAAACAGGGCAGCTAGGTGCAGGTACAGGTGCAGGTGCAAGTGCATGCGCCAGCAGCCTTGCACTTACCGGAGCCGAAGAGGACAAAGAGGCCTGTGGTGACGTCCACCTCCGTGTGCTCCACCCTGCTCCCTCCACACCCACCCCCCCTCCCCATGCCGCACCGACTCCACTCATTCAGATTTGGTGCAACGGCATCAGCATGCGTCGCCATCTGCCGCCATCGTCGGCGGAACCCTACATGCGACTCCCTACTCCGCTTAACGACACTTTCGTGCTCGGCCCCATGCCAATGTCGTCATCGAGGACCCCTACATGCCCCTGCTCTGCTCTGACTGACGACGCATTTCGTGGTCGATCGGGCCGCGTGTCGCTGTCGCCGTCGAGACCCTGCACGCTCTGCTCCCTGATTAACGACACGCATTCGCTGTTGGCCGGGCTCCGTGTTGCTCTCGTCGTTGTTACCCTACACGCTCTGCTCTGATTAACGACGCGTTCACGCTCGGTCGGGGCCCGTGTTATTGTCGTCGTCATTGTTCCCCCATCTACTCTCCTCCGATCAATGACAGCTCCATGGTCCATCCCGACCTAGGTCACTTTCCGTCGACGTCGTCACCCTGCAACCCTTTACTCCCATTAACAACGCTTCCGCGATCAAAGGGTCGGGTGCCAACACACAACTGGGTACGCCACACATAGCCATAGGCGCGTCGTAAGCGCCTAAAAGAGGGCCAGGCATGCGCCTGAGCACCGACACGTGGCACATTCATTTATTTTGTAGCCTAGGCACGCGTACCCCCCTAAGAGAGGGGACAGGCATGTGTCTCTGAACGGACCTGGCGGTGCCTGAGCAGAGACGGGGAAAGAGCAAGGAAAGCACCCGGCAGATTGGGAGAGGGAAAGGGGGGAGGGGGGGGGTGTGGCTTGGTGAAAAGAAGACAGGTGCAGACTGGCAAAGAGACGGGGAGAGGGGGCCCACCAGGTGTAGCGGACGAGGACGTTCTTGGGCCAGTGGGTGGCGTTGTAGAACTGCTCCACCATCTCCTTGTGCCTCTCCATGTCTGCACGCACAGCACGCATGCGCACGCGGCCGTCCCGCAGCAGCACCGCCCACACCCAACACGCACACCCACGCCCCACGCACGCGCCCCCACGCCCACGCCCATGCACGCGCCCCCCGCCCACGCAGGCACACGCCCCATGCTTCAGGTTCATACATCAGAGCATCTCGCTCCCCCCTTGCTTTTAAGACTCGGATCGCTGGCCTCTTCCCACGTGCAGCGGAGAACAACCGATGAGCAGAGTGCAAGGAATACGAGAGAAGATTGCGTAAAACTGGGGGAAGAAGATGGGAGAGGATGGGAGGGGAGGGGAGAGAAGAGGAGGACAGGGGG
>WELA01013479.1:317498-333673 GCA_009602735.1 Mesotaenium endlicherianum | reverse complement strand
GAGGGAGGGGGGAAGGGGGCCGGGGAGGGAGGTAGGGAGGAGAGCAAAAGGACTCACAGTCGGGGCTCATGGGAATTACTTTGGCGCGCACTCCTCTCAGCTCCCCCGCAAAGTGAGTCTGCCCTCCGCCGCCGCCACCACCCCCACCGCCACCACCACCGCCACCGCCACCGCCACCACCGCCACCATCGCAGCCACCACCCACATGTATAATGCTTCAGGTTTCGGATTTTGGGTTTCGGGTGTAGGGTGAGGGGTTTAGGGATCTTGCAATGTTCCACTCCCGGCTCAGGCTTGACAGCAAAGCGCGGCCGATGGGTGTTCGCCATGGAGGCTCGCCAGAGACCCGAGAGGGGGCTGACGCATGCAGGGCACCAGGTGGGCGGCACAGGTGACTGACGTGCGAAAGGAGCTGGACGGGCGGGCCGGCGGCACGGGTGGTTGACGTGCATGGAGCTGGGAGGACGGCACGTTCGGAAGATTACGCACCAGAGCGACGTCGATGAGGGGCACCTCGAGCTTCTTGGAGCTCACGACAAACAGCCATGGCGTCGTGTACCGTTCCCTTCCGAACGACAGCG
Source organism: Mesotaenium endlicherianum (assembly GCA_009602735.1). Lineage (NCBI taxonomy): Eukaryota > Viridiplantae > Streptophyta > Zygnematophyceae > Zygnematales > Mesotaeniaceae > Mesotaenium > Mesotaenium endlicherianum. The sequence continues at coordinate 333,092 of WELA01013479.1, read as the reverse complement.
AGCTGCTCCAAGCATTAGCGCGCACGCACGCGCACACACGCACACGCACACGCACGCACGCAAGGAACCTCAACATGCCAGTCAAAACCCAGCTGGGAAAGCTGCACGATGTGCTTATATCTTCTCGCACTTCTTCGGAAATGTTCTAAGAAACTCTTCAGATCATTCGAGAACTTCTCGGACACCATCGGCTACTCGAGCTGGCAGCCATATGAGGCAAGGTCAGAAAGGAAGAAAGAAAGGAAGAAAGGGAGAAAGAGAGAAAGAAAGAATCAAGGACAAACCCATCGCTTTGGTATTCCTGTTCGAACGTGTAAGGCCAAGAAATATGCAATGAGTGCTTCACCTGCCGCTTCCGCTGGACCATACAGCGCCGTGCTCCATGGGAGCAAAAGACTTTGAAGTTTTTTTAGTTGTGTTTTGCCCATCCCCCCGATTCTGGAGGCTACAGTACTAGCACTCATTAAACTCCTCGCAGATTTCTGAATGGTCTGCCCATCTCAGACCTGTAGACCTCGACACAAGAGCACTCACTTGACAGCGCAGCCATCGACGCAGAAGGGTGCGCAGCCACCAGGTAGTGCCGTTTGAGCGGGGGCCATGTGTCAAGAGGAGAAGGGCTCACAGGGGCAGATTGTGCAGCTATCAATGATAGGCAGCATGGGGCATGGATCAACAAAGGGAGAAGTGTTCATGGGGGTAGAGTGTGCAGCTATATGTAGAAGGCAGCAATTCGGCGTGAGTTAAAAAGAAAAGAAGTGCTCACAGGAGTAGAGTGAGCATGGATTAAAGGGGGAGAAGTGCTCACAGGGGTAGAGTGTGCAGCTATCGATAGAAGGCAGTGTTTGGGCATGGCTAAAGGGGGAAGAATTGCTCACAGCTTGTAGCTGTCGTCTTTTGTGAAACCGACGGGTCGTGGGACGGGGATCACGGCCTGCGACCGTGTGAAAGCAGCAGGGTTGATCAAGGGTCAGGATCGTAGCTCTCATGTGGTCATTGCCACCTCAGATCGACAATGAAAGTGCCGAGTGGGAGTTCAGGAACCAGGCGCATATGTCCTCTGTTAGCGGATGTAATTGCAAAACCAAAGAAAGTATTTTAAATGTAGTCATCATCAAACGGGGAGGGCTCATACCTCCCTATTGATCCCGTAGCGAGGGCAGTGGCGGCCAAGCACATCGTGCCAGTGGGTCCTCATCTGCCGCCCACAAAGCCCGACTTAGATGCTAGGAAATGCAGGTACAACTGACTGGCTCGCACCGTTTGACGGGCGAGACGGGCAAGACCTCAAGCAGAGCTCCAAGTCACAGTGCATGCACCCTGCCATTGAACATCTCCTGCAACCTTCAAGGCCATGATCGGCACTCAATCAAGATCATCATCTTTCCACTTTGCTGCACATCAGCTCAGCGATTTCCTTCCACTCACCCCGTGGAACTGGCCTTTTCTCGCCATAGGCACAAAGTCTCCGTGATTGTAAGCACTGACAGGAAAAAGCCATATGCTTATACATAATGACATTATAACGAGCTGCCTTTGATTTCTTGTTGCAAGCCTCATCACGTGTTGCTGCACCATTTCGCCACGTCAGTTTCTGCGAAAAGGTTTCTAAGCTACACAAAGAATAAGTGACTTCTTAATTGGAACAGCTCTCGGACATATTTGAGCTTCGCATAGTCATCTACAGCGACTTCGTATGATCTATCTCCTAACAATTGTACATCTTACACAGACACAGTGAATACGTACTCTTATTGTAAAATAAAGAGATTTGTGTGCTAGACATGCCCCTGTGCAGTATAGTAGTATGCTTCAAACCGACCGGGCGTCCAATTGGCCATCCATAAGCGGTTAATGGAACGACCGCTGAGAACGTCGTCGACAGCTTGATGGCGACATGTTCTACGGTGTCAAAGTTGTTCACTGCTGTTCGACGGTTTGAGATGTACCGCATATGAATATCGTTGTTTATTGGAACTGAAAATATCTTCGGGCTTCCAAACTTCCAGGCGTGCCGGTTCCTCGACTGGAATCTTATTGGGGGTCTCATGGAAGCGCCAAAAACTTCCCCGGAGGTCACTGTATTGCATGCTGCAAAAGTGATATATATGCTGCTTAAGCTGCCCTCGCAAAGTTGCCGGTCGTTTTCTTTTCAATAACAAGCTTAATACCTGTTACAGTCTCGTTGGAAGTTTCAGACTCTTGTCATGGCAGCATTGTTAGAATCTTGTGTTTTGAGAAGCTGTGTTGTAGCTCACAAGTCTTGCGAGAAACATACAGATGCATTGCAGAGCAGGTTCTTCGGAGCTAGGACAGAAAGATGCCTGCTTCAGGCCTCTATGCCTACAGCCAGACGGAGTAGTGCAAGTAATCATATAGTTGCTTACCTGGAGAAAAAAGATGGACCACTTGGCGCTTTCTTTGGCAAGCTGCAGGGTGGCTTACCTATCGTGGGCCTGTTGTCACGTCTTCTGACTGACGAAGGAGGTGTCGGAGGTGACAGGCTCCGCTATGCAGAATTTTGTACCAGGGTGCAAAAGAACTTAACAGGAGACTCTGCCCGGGCCCTAACCAATTTCTCTGCTCGTAACGGCAAGGTATTCTTTCTTCTTCCTATGAGACACCATGTTCCAAGCGGCTCGTAAATCCAGCTTCCACACCAGTACCTCTGCAAAGCTGCTGCATACATGTTCACTCGCTCAAATGCAAAGAACAAGAGGTGCATTCGCAAGGACGAGGGCAGTGCGCAAGGGTGTTAAGTGAAATTTGTACTCACGCTTTAGCAAGAGGGCCTCAAGTAGTATGAGCCAAGTGAGAGCGCGTGCATCGCCAGTACTAGGATTCATCATCCTCTGAGACTTGTTTGCTCCTTTTTGACCATGCCTGATACAACTTTCTGCTCTCACACCTATAGAAAGTCATGTCATACATGTAAGAGAAGTTTTTTTAGACCGTGAGCTTTGGGAAGCACAACCACAGGTTTGACATGGTTTGAAAGGCTAGTAGGTACTTGATATGCGGTGCTTTAGGAACATGTCATGCACCTTCCATTGCCCTATGCATGCCGACAGAGTTTGTGTAGGTGAAGTGATGAAAGAGGCTAAGTGCCATTAGGAAGACACTCAAACGCCGCGGGTTGTGAAGCATTTGTTTTGTATCTCTTCAGCACTCCGCTTATGTCTCTTAAGCATTTGGGTTAAATCTCGTTGACAGTTTGAATTACCTCATTGGCGTTCAGAGCATATCTCTTCAGCAGTTGCGATATAGCACAGCATGCTTCTTGTTATACCTCTGAGGAGATGCGCGGTGGCAAAACGTGCAGCCAGCGAAGTCGGCCCAGCTGTTCTTCATGTGCTGGATAGCAGCCGTCGGAGCCGGCCTCGTGAAGAGCGAGCAGCTCATGCTCAGCGCACGCCGCCTGCGAGTGTCGGGCGACATGGAGTACGAGCTGGAGACATTTGACCAGCTGCTGGAAGAGGCTTGGAAGGTTGGTGCTCCTTCTCAGTCGTACCACTTGCTGATGGCAGGAGCTTCAGGAGGCACTCACTCTTAACGCGCCAGCTCCCTCTGTATCAATATGATGGAAATTTATTCCAAGGACTTGCCAAGGACTTGCCAAGAACTTGCCAAGAACTTGCTTAGGACATGCCAAGGACTTGCTTGTTCCAATATATTGGCCCCCCCCTTATCAAATTTGTGCTGCGCACCCTGTTTTGGAAATGCGAGCTCCCTGATATGATGCTGCTTGTTGCCTTGTTGGCCCACATCAAGGGTGCACCGACGTGAACCCACATCAATGGCTGGTGTACACATGCAAAGTGCTCCCAGTTCAGCCTGCAGCTGCCTTGTGCATTCTCTGAAGTCATATGGACTCTGCACGTTTGACGGAAAGGCTTCCCATGTCCTCGTTGACACACATGGCATGCAGAGCTGTAAAGCGTTCGACTTCATGCTGCATCGGCTCCGAGCATACTATGGGGGCCTCTGAATTTAAGCATGTCAAATTCAAGCACTACGCCTCCCTTTACCACCCGCTGTCTGTCGAGTGCCTCAACTGCTTGCGGTGCTCCCCTTGGTGGCGTGTGATGTGCAGAGGAAGTCGAAGACCATAGACGTGCCCATCGAGCTCCGGTGTCAGAAGGCTCTAGAAGCCGTGTGCACCTGCTGCCTTGGAACGCTGCAGGTCTCCAATCAGGAGGATGCCGCAGATCTGACGTCTATCATGGGGGCCGTCTTCCCCTCCGTCCAGAAAGAGTTTTTAGCTGAGGTCATTGCGCAGTTGCAACAGCCTGCCGACGATACTCCAACCCTGGACTCTGATTCCTTAGGCGCAGTCCAAAGTTGAAACCAAAGTATCAGCTTGTCTGGCATTCATGTTAATGTTATTTTTTCCCTGTCTTGAGAGCCTTGCAGTATAACTCTCGAAATGCTTGGGTGTCGTGCATTTAGTCTGGTGCCACTTAGGAACCAGGGTGCGTAATGTTGTCAGTTTGTATATGTTCTTTGTAAGAGGCACAAGCACGCAAAGAGTGTGGATTGAGAAACAACTAGCTGTCATCCGGCCAACTCTCGAGAAGTTCATGCAGGAATCAGCTTGGCAGTTTACTACGAGCAGTTGTTCAATTCACTGCTCTACTGTGGAAGTCCACCTGACTAAAACTGCTCTAGCTGCATATGCTTGCGTGGATGGGGAGGGGGTATGCGGAAAAGTTGCGCAAGTGCACAGTAGCTTGCTTGTGTATTCCCGAGCATGCTTCAACGAACTCTTAACACATCTCCAGGCAGACCCTTTCCCACAGTGCAGCTAGAGCGCAAGTTACGAAGTCAGATTACCACAAATTAAGAGGTAACAACCTGGACTGTATGTGCTGTCAACAAAACAGCGCTGCGTCATGACGGAACGCCATATATTATGTGCCTCAAAGACAGAGCTGATAGTTTGAACCTTTTATTAAAACTTCGCAACTACCAAGAGAGGTTTACTTTCCTCGAAACATGAGGAAACACAATCAGTACGTTGTAAGATATAAAAGCTATACCAATGCCAGTCCTCCTACATTGATAAAGGCATCAAATACATGCACTTACATTGGTTCAAGTGTTCTTTCTCGTTTCATTCTATTACATCTTCCGTAGACTACAGCTGAGTATTGCATGTGTTGGCTTTTCTACCACCGCATACTAGGAAGCAAGCCACCCTTTTGGCTCTTCTGGATCTTTCAGTCAAGAGGAGGAAGCATAGTATGAATTCCCTCCAGAGTCATCAGACTGAGCAACCTGGAACTTGGGAGCGATCCCACCAGTCAACCCGGACAGCACGTAAAGCCCTCGGGAGTCGCACCACGCTTACGTGGGACACTCATTTTAGGGCCAAAGAGGGTCAAACACAAGAGGTACAGGCGCGCGCACGTGCGCCACGCCTGGACGAGGGCCAAACGCATAAGGACCGAAAATCCAAGAGCCATCAGACTCGAAACTTCAACCGTGCGCTGCGGTTGGATGTGCCACAAGGGGCAGACAGGCGTGATACGCATTACGCCTGGATGTAGCTGGCGTACTTGGCGCTGAGCAGCAGCTTCTGCACGGCCACCAGCGCGTGCTTCTGCACCTCGGGGTCGGGGTGCGTCATCAGCGCCATCACGCGCTCCTTCGCCTTGAGGTCCAGCGCAATGTTGCGGCCCGACGGGTGCGCCTGGATGAACTGCCCCAGGTCGTGGCACGCCACCGCCAGCGTCCTCGCCTCCTTTGACGAGTCCAGGAGCGTCACCAGCACCCTCAGCACCTGCTCGGCACCACCAGCAGCAACAGCAGCAGCAGCAGACGAGGTAAATAACATCCCATTGTGACCAGCAGTCTCAGCACCTGCTTGGCAGCAGCAGCAGCAGCAACAGAAGAGAATACTATATTCCCGCCTTCCCCCCTTCCGACTTCCCACCCTCTGTATCATCTGCATGTGGCAGCCATGTGGACCATGACGACCAGAGCCTACTCAAGCTTTGTGTTCGCTGCTTACTTTCTCTGGGGGGGCTGACTTGCTTCCACATCCCACCTGATGGAGTGGGACCCTCGCCTCTCGAAGTAAGCAGCACAAGAAGAGACAGCACGGCAGCCGTGGTAGAGCGTGCAGCAGGAGAGGGGCCCAGACGGTGCCGCACATCTGGCAGCACGCAGCAAGACCTGCTGACTTGCGCACATGCCATCTACGTACCTACCGCGCCATCACAACTACCTTCAGGTAGTGCCCTGCTGATTAATGAGATGCCTTGCTGGTTCACATGAAAGCAAGCTCCTGGACGCCCTCACAAGCAAGCTCACACGCCTTCCGCGGAAACTATTGCCGCACGACACACCATGCCTGGCATATCACTAACACCCCGCAGTGCTCCCAAGTCACCGCACTCTATCGCAGAGGACGCTTGCAACTTCCCACCTCCAGAAGCCAGCGAGCCAGCAGAGGAAAGAAGCAGACGGAAACACAAGCAGGCGAACGGCCAAAAGGGGAGTCCTGCGAGGGACAGAAGGGGCAGGAGGCTTTTGCGNAAAGGGCCCTAGGGAGGGGCAAGCCGGGGGGAGGGAGCAAAGGAGGGGAGGCAGGGGGGGGGAGAGGGAGGGGCGGGGGGTAAGGCTACCTGGAAGTCGCTATCCTCGAACCTCATGACGTTCTCGCGCCAGAAGGCGGGGTCCTTGTGCATGGGCGTCCATTCCAGGCGGCCCTGCAGGGCCTCGCTCTTGTACTTGTCGAACGAGCTCTGCACCTTGACGTTTGCGCGCAGCCCCTCCTCCAGCGCGCTCAGCGCCTCCTTCAGGTCCTGCACCACTCCCGCCAGTGGCGCCACCACCACCCCGCACACAGCCGCCACCACAATCGGCTGGCGTACAGGCACACGCACAAGCGACACATGGCAGAGCGCCGCTGCCGACAGGCCAGATCGGGACCTTAACCTGTCCTGTGTATAAGAGCCCGGCCTGTGAGCCCGGCATGCTTGCAGGCGCGAGCGACACCTAGTGACGCCTGGCAGCAGCGACACAACCAGGCCCGGCGTGGACTAGAGGCTTAACCTGAGCTCAAGGCCTGCATGCACAAGCCAGGCTGCTTCACCTCACATGCTCTCAAGTCGATGTATTGCCACGCACCCGTTAGCCAGAAACCGCTTCCATAGGACTGAAGGCAGAGCATGCTGGGAGTACGATGTGTCAAAGTGCCGCACTCGTGGGCTACTTTCCTGCAACCTTTCAATGCGAATGGCAAACGAGAAGTGGGGAGTGACGATGTCAAAGTATGGCAAAAGCAAAGAGTAGCTGAAGAGGAAGGGGGGAGGTCTGGGGAGGTGGGAGGAGGGAAGGAGGGGGGCGCGATGGGTGACCTCATCGCCCCAGGACTGAAGCTTGAGGGAGGCCACGGCCTTGCCCAGGCCAGCCTCTACCATCACTTCTCCGAGCGCTCCCTTGGCCAGCAGGTTCTTCAGCGTGAGCACGGATACTCTCACCACCTGCGCACGGGCACAGACCGTGCTCGCATAAACAGGGACAACCAAGCTGCGCCGCTGGTCAGAATAGAACCGCTGCGAGGAAAGGCGTTGCACAGGCGCTGCAGATCGGCTGTAACTTCTTGTCTTCCTCTGCGGAGTGTATATTTCACTGCAGATGACGATGCAATCACAGGAAAATTACAACGCGTGAAGCTGTCTTCTGTCTTCAGCATAGGGATACATGAGGGAGAAAAAGTTGCAAAAGGTCTCAATAAAAAGCTGCCCAGTCCTAAGTACAAATAGCCTGTTCCACAAAGGCTTCGGCAGGGGGGGCATACGAGGGGCATGAGAGGAGGGGGAAAAGAAGGGGGGGGGGGGGCGGCACGCACCTTCTCTTTCGTGGAAGACTTGGCAACGTCCACAAGGCGAGGGACGATGCGGGTGGCGCTGATTGCCTCTACTGCCGCGTCATTGAACGACAGCAGCCACACGCACAGAATGGCCTCGTACAGCAGCTGCCCCACCAACTCACCCGCCCGCCCCATGTGCACTTCTGGTCAGCCTACATGGGGGCGAGAGTCAAAGGTGGGCACCCGTTGTTTGGTCGTGAGTGTTCACATTAGTGCGATGAGGATGTTAGCCTTGAGCTGCTTCAGGGTGCTGGCAGGTCAGAGAGGGTATAGAGAAAAGTGCCGGAGGAGGGAAGCGGGGAGAGGGGAGGGGAGGGGAGGGGAGGACTGTGTTGAAGATGATGCGCCCCAGGTGCTGGAGGGATCACGAGGACAGAAAGGGACAGAAGACAGAAGGTGGAAAAGGATGAAAGGGGGGAAGGGAATAGAAGAGGGGTGGAAGGGAGGGGAGGGGAGGGGAGGGAGAATTGAAAGGGCACACCTGCATGTAGTGCTGGGAGGAGGCAGGGGAGATGAGAGGGGCGATGTGTTTCACGCCGTCGCTCCGGACCAGCATGTCGCGGACAGGCGCCTCGCGCAGCAGCGTGGCGAGCGCAGAAATGGCTGTGGGTGGGCCGCGAGACGCATGCGATGGATACCTCAGCTGCCGCCGCCAACCCGCACACAACCCCGCACACAACGCCTCAGGTTCTGGTCATGTTGTTCCTTCTCTTCTCAGGCTTAGAGCATGATTTTTGAGGGGAGCAAGGCAGAGGGAGGCCACAAGCAGACAGGTGGCAGCAGCATACAACAGCAGAATCCCCCTTTAGCTGCTCTCGCCATCTCCCTACCTTCTCTCCCCTCCCCCCCAAAAAAGCACCCAATGGGGGGGGTTACCTGGTTGCAAAGCCAGTCAACAAAGCTGGTGAGCACAGCATCCATGCCCTGCTGAGCTTGCACTTCTGTCGACGCCGTTGACGGCGTTGAAGTAGATGCAGATGCANGGGGGGGGGGGGCGGCACGCACCTTCTCTTTCGTGGAAGACTTGGCAACGTCCACAAGGCGAGGGACGATGCGGGTGGCGCTGATTGCCTCTACTGCCGCGTCATTGAACGACAGCAGCCACACGCACAGAATGGCCTCGTACAGCAGCTGCCCCACCAACTCACCCGCCCGCCCCATGTGCACTTCTGGTCAGCCTACATGGGGGCGAGAGTCAAAGGTGGGCACCCGTTGTTTGGTCGTGAGTGTTCACATTAGTGCGATGAGGATGTTAGCCTTGAGCTGCTTCAGGGTGCTGGCAGGTCAGAGAGGGTATAGAGAAAAGTGCCGGAGGAGGGAAGCGGGGAGAGGGGAGGGGAGGGGAGGGGAGGACTGTGTTGAAGATGATGCGCCCCAGGTGCTGGAGGGATCACGAGGACAGAAAGGGACAGAAGACAGAAGGTGGAAAAGGATGAAAGGGGGGAAGGGAATAGAAGAGGGGTGGAAGGGAGGGGAGGGGAGGGGAGGGAGAATTGAAAGGGCACACCTGCATGTAGTGCTGGGAGGAGGCAGGGGAGATGAGAGGGGCGATGTGTTTCACGCCGTCGCTCCGGACCAGCATGTCGCGGACAGGCGCCTCGCGCAGCAGCGTGGCGAGCGCAGAAATGGCTGTGGGTGGGCCGCGAGACGCATGCGATGGATACCTCAGCTGCCGCCGCCAACCCGCACACAACCCCGCACACAACGCCTCAGGTTCTGGTCATGTTGTTCCTTCTCTTCTCAGGCTTAGAGCATGATTTTTGAGGGGAGCAAGGCAGAGGGAGGCCACAAGCAGACAGGTGGCAGCAGCATACAACAGCAGAATCCCCCTTTAGCTGCTCTCGCCATCTCCCTACCTTCTCTCCCCTCCCCCCCAAAAAAGCACCCAATGGGGGGGGTTACCTGGTTGCAAAGCCAGTCAACAAAGCTGGTGAGCACAGCATCCATGCCCTGCTGAGCTTGCACTTCTGTCGACGCCGTTGACGGCGTTGAAGTAGATGCAGATGCAGCACCAGATGCCTGCGCCCTCTCCTTGGGTCTACAGCTGCACCACCCCAGCCATCACGTTAGCTAGCCTCAGATTGCTGGTGGTAATGCTGATGCTGATGCAGAAGCTGCTGCGCGTGACTGCTGCATCTGCATCGCCTGCTGATGCAGATGCTGACTGTAAATGCTGTGCCCCGATGTAGATGAGATTGAGAGTCCTACATGCGGCGCGCTGCAAGCTGCATGCAGGCCGCGATTTGGTGTGTGATGATGCAGGTGCTCCATGCTGACTATGACTGCTGTACGACGACGCAGATGCTGACGGTGACGGTTACATGCTGCAGGATGTATGTATACATGCATGATGTTTTCATCGCACCAAGAGATGAGCCAGGTGGGCAACTTCAAGGATCCAGCCAAGACTCCGAACTGAAAGCTTCACGCTAGCAAGCCTCTCCCATTTCTGCTGCTGGAGAAACCTCAGGACACACACGAGGGCCTACTAAGGCAACCGTTGTGAAAGGCAGAATAGTATGCACTGCAGCTTCTACGATGATGTCAGCTTGTGTTGCAGAACTGCTGACTCTCTTGCTTCACCCATTTACTACTCACTGCTCTCCAGGGCCTGCACAGTAACTCCTGCTGCAAAACACGCCACTGCTACTTAGCACGGCCTCTTCTTTTTGGGTTGACAACAGCGGTGGTTATGCTATTGTGCAGCTTACCTGATTACCAGCGTCAAAATCTTGCAGCTCTTCTCCAGCACAAACCAGCTCTTCCGAGACAACAGCCTGCACATGTAGGCTACGTACTCAGTGTCATCTCTATGACAACTAAAGACTGCCTAAATACCTCATACTGACCACTGCAATGAAGACAGCCACACGATACACCAATGAGGCTTCTTCTACGACCTTTCGTCCCATTAGGTACAGTCAGCAGATTTTATATTGTTAAAGACCCATGTCTGCAATCAGCGGCTAGGTTCCGCCGCACAAAATTTCATAAGACAGTAAGCAAACTTCATATGGATGAAAACCTATGCACGCACGCCAGGGGCAATGTTTCTCCAAGCCAATATTCACCTTAGTAAGATGTTGTAGACATCTTCAGAGGCTACGGAAGGGTCATGGAACAATCTTGCCCGTCGCGGGTTTGCTGCCACCGACATCATAAAGGTGAACATCTGTCTTCAAACATTGCTTACTCTCCAACCAATTTTCCCATCTGAAAGTGAAGCTTCATGTCGTCATAGAAATTAAGCTGTCCTTAAGTAGCAGGGGTAGGCCCCTAGTATCAAGCATGCAGTATAATCAACTACAAGAGACACCAATTATAAGTACACCTCCTTCTCAAGGATCAAGGACAGAGTTGCAATATTATGGAGGAATCTTTACCAGCTAGCAGATCATCAATAAGGGCCAGAGTGTACTCAATTGTTTCCTCTTTAGTCACATTCCGGAGGACAGTGAGAAAAGTTTTAATATATGCCGGGCCATCCTGCAAACCAGCAAGGGGAACGCGCCATTCAAATAGTGGCCATGTAAGAAGTTGTGCTCATTATACGAAGTTACATGCCAACAGCAACTGCATCATAGCGTATCCAGGACTTGAAAGTCCCGAGGCTAAAAGTGATACAATGCTGCAAGCGGAAGAGATGCTTGTGAAGGTGTACCTCGTCAAGGTAACCAGCCTGAATCTCTTTTGAACGATGATCATAGCGACGTAAGAGTTGAAGACCTGTCCCTGTGATCAGCTTTGCTGTCATGTAGGTTTCCCATGGTATGTCACGCCTAAGAACCTGCATCAATAAATTACTGGGGTATTACGACACCGAAGGGCAAAAGGAGCAGAGAAACATGAGCCTATATAAGAGGATACGAGGAAAAAAAAAGGTTTCCGGGGGGCATTTTGAGTTCATAAGCCCCGAAATAAAACACACCTGGTCGCGAGTTATATCAGCCATTTCTCCCATACACTGAAGTACTTGACTTTAATGTGGGAACTTAATTAGTCTTGTTCACTTTTCACAAGATGGGCCTCGACGAACAATTTTTGTGAGAGATGGCACTGCTAGCGACGAACTGTTTTGCAAGACGAGCATCAATGGAGTGTGGGTCCTTGAGACAGGGACATGATGGAGAAGTTCCCAACCTATATCACGTGGTTAGCACTTCATAGTGCTTCAGAGCTAACGTCATTGCAACGACTCGACAAGCGTCGTCAGGACGCTCGTTGAAACTGGTTGAAATCTCCTGGACTCCGTTGCCCGAACAAACTATCAAAAATATTTTAGCAATTATAGGCAATTATAGGAGTTTCTTTTGCGGTCAGCTGTTAGCGATACCGACGTTTTAACGTTTTGACAAGTCTTTTTTTTTGGGGGTACATCTAGTGGCAGCTTTTGAGTGCCTTGATCGGCTTCTACAGATTTTGAAAAGTACAAAACGTGAACCGACGCAGCAACATCACCACTTATTTCTTTTTATCGTTTTCCCCATCGTATTTAAGATGATTAAAGAGCACTCTCGATATACATCTGCTCGCTTTTCGAGGCCAATAAGAAGTAGCGGTCGTAGCACATGAAATTTAAGAAACGTCAGGTCCTAGCTGTTCGAAACTCTAAGCTGCACTCAAACACCACCAAAAATGGATTCAAGTGTATTACTCACATGCATGCTGAATATCATGTACAAGGCGGTCACCAAAAATATTTTGTACTTGTTGCACATAGATATTCTGACATGCATGCGCATTCAAGAATATAATTTCATTATTCATTATCGAATTGAGGGCTTTGACTTTGCAATACTTTTCTTTGTTCAGATTTGCTCAGTCCTTGCCACTTGGCTAGTTGTAAAATTATCTCTATTCTAAAGACATTCAAACGAAGATTCAAAAAACAATGGTATTAAATATACTAGAGCATGATATAGAGTGCATGAGTAGTATTTGTACCAACAAAGTTCCAAGAAAAGTGGAGGTTTGTGCAACTTCAAGCAACCGTTTCTTACTTGGAAGCTAGAGAATGTGCCAGAAAACGGTTGCTAACCAATCAACTAATTATTTGAATTCTGCACCTCATGTTTGGACCACTCTTTTCAATCTACACACCGCCCCCGTGAGCCACGAACATTGTCTAGAGACTAAGAGCCAAGTCAAACACGTCGAGCTCTACCCTCTATAAGCATGAGACGCATGAGCCGATTATTGAGGCCTGACACTGGCGGTTGGGGGCAATAGGTGGCGGCTAGCTCCCGCTAAAAGGTTCACACAAGGTTGAAGTTGTCGGGCGCAACCATCCAGCTGCCAGCAAACGAGCCGGTTGTTGAGAGTGCGCACTGTGACGACTCATGCTCAGTGGTGTCTCGAGACTCTAGAATCGATGCACGTAAGGTCAAAGTTGTCGCCATCGGGGCACCACGCGCATGAGCATATCGCCAACGGTGGCGGGTGCGCTTGGCGGCGGCCGCCGGCAAAGCTTACGCTAAAACTTGACTTTGCTCTGTAATCTCGACTGCCTAGAGCCGGGTGCACATGAGGTCAAAGTCGTCGGGCGCGAGGCGCATGAGCCAGTTGCTGAGCGTGCGCTTGGTGGCGGCGCAATTGGTCGACGCCAGCTCGTACATGCTGCACAGGTTGAGCACGAGCGTCTCGTCCAGCGCCGCCAGCGGCTCGTTCTGCAGCGCGTCCTCCAGCACCTTGATGGCGCCCATCAGGTCGCGCACGTACATCAAGCACAGCGCCTGCAACCACTCCCCCCCTCAAAAGGGTTTAAGGTTTAGGCCAACGACGGTGGAGAAAGAACGCGCGTGTACATCAGACACAGCGCCTGCATGCACTTCCCCCCCCTCAGGAATTTGGATCTAGGTCAACGAAGGTGGGGCAACAGTGCGCATGACTACGACCACAGTGCCTGCATGCACTCCCCCTCGCAGGAATTTAGGGTTTAGGCCAAAGACGGTGGGGCAGAAGTGCGCGTGCGTGCATCAGACACAGCGCCTGCATGCAGCCCCAGGGCCCCTCCCTCAGGGACCGCTGTTTAAATCAATGAGTTATTTAATTTGGCGAGGTAGCAGAGGTGGGGAGCTGTTGCATGTTCCCAGTCGGTCCGTTGCATGTCTGCAGCAAGCCGTTCAAACCTCAAAGCTCCTGCAGCACCCATCCAGAAGGAGGGGGCCGCCACAAGGCAAACTTCAGAAGTGCACTGGAGGTGGCTACAAAGGGGCCATCCACGTTTTTTACTGCCCACTTGCACCACCTGAGGATAGGTGACATATGTGGTCGGTCGTGAAGCCGCCAGGAAGGCATGGCAGCTGCCACAACTCGACACTTGTACGCGCCAAGGTTGTTTGCGGGCGTGCGCACAGAACCACGTGTCCATGATGGTGGCGCGTGGCGCGTGGTGCGTGGCCCAGCAGGCGAGAGGAAGAGAAGGAAAGAGGAGAGCACAAAGCCAAAGTCCCTCACAGTTGACGCCAGGCCTGGCAGGACAAACGGAGGGGAGTCAAGATACCGGCGCCAGAACACGAGCTTTGCGTGTGAAGCAACAAACTTAGAGGAGAATTCATGACTTCAGAGAGAAGAAAGAGAGCCAGCCCACACAACCAGCATAGCCCCAAGACTGTATTTTCCGCAGAATTGGTCGTACAGAGTGCCAAGGGCGCAGGCATGACCCCGAAACTCCTCCCTCCCTCCTCCTTCTTCCCTCCCTCCTTTCTCCCTCGCCCTCGCCCTCCCCCTCCCCCTCCCCCGCCTCTTCTCACCCACCTTGTTGTTGGCGGCGATGTAGTCCCCCGGGTGGGAGGCGAGTACGGCGTCAAACTCGGCGAGCGCGGGCTCGTACTGCTTCAGCGCAAACAGCAGCAGCCCGCGGTTGCGCTGCACCAGCCGCGCCACGTGGCGGTCCCCGGGCGCGCCGGTTGGCGTGTCGCTGGCAATCTCCTCCACACGCGCAAACGTCCGCTTGGCGCCCTCCAAGTCCCCCATCTGGAGCTGCACGTGCGCGTAGCTCGAGAGCACGTGGGGGTCCTCGCCGCGCGTGCGCGCCCTGCTGCCGCCCGCCCCTGCCCGTCTCAGGAGGAGGCTCCGCAGCCACTGCAGCGCCACCTCGTAGTCGCGCCGCGCCACGTGGTGGCTCAGCAGCGCGTACAGCACCATGTCCCTGCGCTTCTGCCACCTGGCCTCCAGGACCGCACGCGCGTCCCCCTCCTCGTCGCCGCCTCCGCTGCCGCCATGCCCCCCCCCCTTCCCTGACCCTGTCTCTGCTGACCCAGAGAGCGCAGGCGCAGGCACAGGGGCAGGCACAGGCGGAGCAGGTGCAGGCGCAGGGGCAGGCACAGGGGCAGAGGCAGCGACAGCTGGGAGATCTCCCATGACGGGGCTCTGCGCGCCTGCATCAGTGGCAGCCACGGGCTTGCTCCCGCTCTCTGCAGGCGCAGCAGCCGTGGTGGCACTGCCGGCACCCTGGCCACTCTCCCTCGCTGCTTCATCTGCAGGAGGACGAGGAGCAGCAGCGGCGGAGCCCTCAGGCCGGTGGCCGGCCTCCGCCGAGGTCAGCATCGCAGCATCATCCTCATCATCCGCCGCTCCTCCTCCTTCGCTGCTGCTGACTTCGCTC
Organism: Mesotaenium endlicherianum; assembly: GCA_009602735.1. NCBI lineage: Eukaryota > Viridiplantae > Streptophyta > Zygnematophyceae > Zygnematales > Mesotaeniaceae > Mesotaenium > Mesotaenium endlicherianum. The sequence continues at coordinate 317,607 of WELA01013479.1, read as the reverse complement.
GACTGTTCCAGGCCTTCCTGCAGCGCCGAGATCTGCATCCGAAGGCAACATAAGACACAAAATCATCCGAATGCGCCCCCACGATCCCCCATCCCCCCACCCCCCACCC